>VYXD01008937.1:4175438-4189300 GCA_013397195.1 Hylia prasina | reverse complement strand
TTTTTTTTTTTTTTTTTTTTTTTAAGTCCTTAATGTAGAGCAAAGCTGTATGATTGGGGGAGGGAAGGGGGGAATGGGAGAGGAAAAACAATAAAAGTGTACTTCCTCCAATTTCTGAAATGCATATCCACAAGAGTCTACTAAAGGTCTCCTGGAATCCCAAGAGAAAGTTCCTCTGGAACTGGAACTTACTGCAAAGTTTTGCTACCACATTCTAACCTCATCCTACCCCTAGTTTGGATGAAAGGTGGTTGCAATTCTTACAGACCTCTATAAGCCAATGCATTCCAAGGAAAGTCTAACAACCATAAAAGGAAAATCAATTTTCACAAAAGAAAATTGACCTGCATACCAAGTCCAGCTAATTTCACCTGAGAGAAACTCTTCCAACAAGAAAGACAATTTTAAAAAGAGGTTATTTCCTCCAAATAACCCAACCCTTTTTGACAAAATCTAAAGTTCAATTTAGAGGTTACTTATATGGGAGGAATTTCTCTGATTCCAGAAATGTAGCCATCTTTGGGATAAGGTACAGCAGTTACACCACCAATCCAGAACACTGCCCATATTTTCAGCTAGCAGGGATGAGCAGTAACGTAGAAGCTTCTGGGCTCTAAACCCCTTCAAGGGGTAACAGAAGTACCACTACTAAATCTCTGGCAAGAAACCATCACTTAGCAGACTGCAGATTTTCTTATTCTCTACGTGCCTGTATTTTCACCTGCCCACTGCTTCCAGCCTTAGGTTTTTGAGGGAAAAGTAAATTTCGCTAGTGCAGAGAGCCTTTCCCATCAGAATGCTGTGTTCATCATTCTTTCTTTATGCTCCTTTCACTGGGATGTGGAGACAAGGATGTCATTTCTCAGCATTACAGCAAAATACGATCCTAAAATCAGGAATGCTAGGCAGCAGCTCCAGCATGAAGAAAAAGAACTGGCCATGTAATTTCTGATGAGATGGACTCAGAAGCTCAAAAGTGCCAAATACGACTTCAGTGAAAATAAGGGAGTCTCTCAGAGTCAGAAAAGAGCTTTGCACACATTTAGCTGGTGAAACAGCAAAGAGTCCTAACACGAACACACACACACCCACAAAGCCCACACTCCTTCAGAATTTACAATTGTACTTTATTAGCCTCCCACTCTAATGATTCCAGAGTCAGGATAAGAAAGGCCCTTATTTACTGTGTCTCACTTTGCCTGAAGAGAACCATTTTAATGGTTACAGCATTGTACAAATACCCCTGCTCAGGACACCTCTTCATTTGTCTAAAAACAGAAGTCCTGTTAAAATGCAGCACACTTTTTACTACAGGAAAGAATATAAAAATAACTGTCTTAGCAGGAGGCCCTGTAGTCTTTAGGGATTGAAAAGCAAAGAAAAGAACAACGCAGAAACCTTAGTCAGTATTGTGGCCTCTTGGAAAGAGGTTTAAAAGATCAAGAGCAAATAGATTAGCAGCCCTTTAGGCAAGGCTGGAACCTTGTTCTTATCTATGAAAAGGCAAGAACAAAAACCAGTAAGAAAGGCTAAAGAGTGAGCTCTGTTTAATTTATGTTTCTCCATTACTAAAAATTAGAAAGATACAACATCCTTTAAGGGAGAGGATAAAATTCTAATTATTCAAATTTCAAAATTTCAATATATTGGACCTAAGCCTTGAATCCAGAACTGGAGTTAAGGATTTTTCACTGAAAAATAGGGGAAATCATTGATCTTAATATTCATCCCAATATGAGGGGAACACAGACCAACTACAGCAGCACTGAAAAGAAATTACTCTTTAATTTTTAATGTAATTGTGTGGGTAGGGGGGTCATGTGCACTTAGATGCACACGTTTCTGGATTTTCTTACACCTGATATACTCACAGGTCATAGCAAATTCTCTAGAGACTGGCAACAGCTGATACTTTAAGACTTGGACATAGTTTTTTACACACAATTAACAGCTCAGTGATAATAGAATACAATCACTGTGCAAAGCATTTTTTTGCACCTAAAGGGTAAAGGAGGTTTAGTTCCATTGTGTAGAGGAGATTGACACAAGATTGTTACTTTTCCCCCTGAAATCATGAAACAGTGTGATAATGAACGCTGAACAAGGTACTAACACACATGTGACACAACAGAAAACCTTTGGGGAATTCAACAAGCCCAGAGAAGGAGGAAATCCACCCTGACACGAATTGGTTAAGAGTAAAGAGACAAACTGTGCTGGGGGGGCTATGTACATGATTTATTCTTCAGTACCTTCTGCTGCAGTCTTTTTGGGGCACATCAAAGAACAATATAGGATGATGTTGACAATCTCTCTGACATATAAAAATTTCATTATACAGTGTTCAAGGCATCTCTCTGTATGAGAAACAGGAATTCAGAGGAGTTGACTTTTTCCATGTCCTGAGGAAACACCTTGTCCTCATGGTAACTGTATTGTGTTTGTGTGGCCAGGTTTTGGTAGCAGGGGGCTACAGGGGTGGCTTCTGTGAGAAGCTGCCAGAAGCTTCCCCCACATCCAGTGGAGCAAATTCCTGCAGTTCCAGGATGGATCTACCACTGGGCAAGGCTGAGCCCATCAACAACAGGGGTGAGGCCTCTGGGAAAATAGATTTAAGGAGGGGAAGAGGGGTGGGAAAGCCTGACACTGAATACACTTGTCAGAATTTGTTCTGAAGGCTGCAGATGTAAAATATGATGAAAACGTGATAAATGGGACAAGAAGAAAGAAAAAAAATTAAAAAGGTCAGCACACCACTGTCAGACCTGCAACTGTTTTACATTCTAATAAGTCTTTAAACGGTTCTTGTAAACACTTTTCTATTTTCCTCTGCAAAGTTTTCAGCACTAACTTTTACAGAGATGCCTTTACTCAATGTCTTATAGAATGACAGTGAAACAGGTTTTATTTTTCATCAGTGCGAAGTGCAGGGTTCCTTTCCCTCCTGTAGTTATAGCAGCTGGATGGCCTGAGTTGGCTGAGGTGCACCCTCATCATTTCCATCTCAGTTCAGTGTAAAATTCTTGCTTGTTTCCAGAGCTAAACTGTTGCACTCTGTTCTGGCTGAATTATGCAACTGCCAAAGTCTGTCTCAGGAATGATTGCACCTTGGAAACCCAGCAGAACTACAGATGCACTGAGCACACAACATAGACTTTGGAGCCTTCAGGAAGCATGGCACTGCATTTCTGGGCCTCATGTAAAATCAAGGACTCTCAGTTATTTTTAATACACATGGATGAAATTGCAAAATGAGAATATGCAATGAAACCGAAAGACAAAATTATCTTCTCTGTCCTTCCACAAGCAAAATGAATTAGAGCTGTATTTAATTTACAGAAGTGAATTTACTTAGAATTTGACCCAAAATTCATATGGAAGATAACCAGTACAAGAGCTAGCCAGGAAAAGCTGCCAACAGTGCATCAAGAGTTTTAAACAGAGGCTGCTACCTACTGCTGCTTTCTTTTCCAACCTAGAAAAAGAAACTGCTTACTAGATGCTGAAATCTTCAGTAGAAAAGAATCTATCATTCTCTTCTCATTACTGCACTGCACATGAAAAGTACCTTCCTTTGACTTCAGTGTAGTCAGATGACTACAGACTAGAAAGGGGAGAAACAGCCCCTATGTTTTATTAAACACTTTAAAAATTGATACAAAGAGTGCTCCAGTACAAGAGCTGACAGCTTTGATTAACATAGCTACATTTCCTTCCTATTCCTGCATCATAGCCATTGTAATTTAAAAGATAAATAAAACCTTCTTCATAAAGTGCAGGAAACTTCAAAAAACCAGCTATTTGCTAATTCAAAGCAAACAGGAAATAAACCTAAAACCTTACTCCCCACAAGTCATGCTACATGAAGTGGAAGGGTCTATACCTAGGAAGAAGCCCCTGCCAGTATTGTGCAATTAAATATCATTACATTAAGTTCTCAAACAAGTATCCACAGTCACTACATGACATCCAGACAGAGAATGCAGTGTGATCTCTACCTCAGACGTGCATCAGGTAGACTGGGGGATACACAGAGAGAAGTGGAAGGGAACACAAAACTTTAGACAACACCAGAGCTTGTTTTCCTTCAAAGGCTACAGAGCATCCCCAATACTCCCATGTGACACCAAACAAGGTTTCTCATGTGGTAACAGAATCACCTTGTCCTAACACCATTCAGGCCTATTTAAGTCACATTTTCTGTTGTTATTTTTCTTCTTTTTATTAAAGTAGGCAAGAGCAAACAGCTTTATAATTATATTACCTAGTCTCAGTCAACTCTTTGCCAATGTAACAATATAGTATAGTGGTGTATATTAAAGTTCAAAAGTTGGACACCAAAGCCAAATTTATTGAGGAGAATTATTTATAATCTTTAAATCAAGCTGCAGGAAAAGAAGTGATAAGGGATTCTGGTTCACTGTCGGGGCAGTGGGGCACAAAAGGAGACATCATCACTTAAATTCTTCAAATTTCTGTTTTAACTTTTAAAATCTCTGTTTTTGAAACAAATAAAATAACCACTCTCACGTATATACAAATAAATAAAATAACCACTCTCACGTATATACAAATATTGGCTGGGACAGCACTACTTGTGGAATCCAAGTGACAGGGCATGTGCATGCCCCCATGCTCCCAGCACTGGAAATGTTCTGCTTTTGAGGACAGAAATTTCCTCTTTTACTTAGTGACAACTATTAGTAGTCAAATTCATTTTAGTAGGATTACTTCCAGGCTTACCAGCACAAGGTGACTGTGTGTACCTTTGTCTGCTGTCTGCAGCATCCTGGCACTACCAGAGCACAACCAAGATTTGATTTTCCTGGGCTCTTCTGGAAGCAATTTGGGAGAGAATTATTAACAACAAAAAATACCACAGAAAATACAGCAAAAGCTAATGCAAAAAATGAAAAGGCTAAGGGAGACCCTACAAACTGCAGGGTTTTTTAGATTTTATCCTCAAAATGACTTGGAGTTATGGAATTCTTTTAATTTATGCTTCTGCCATTGATGTAGCTGTTAACTGAATGTGTCACTGACCTTGGCTGCATGACAGAGGTAATCATTTCCCAGTGATGAATTGCCCTGAACAGTTCTTTATTATCAGGCAGGCCTATGATTTCCTTTAAAGACTAGACATGCCTCTATTCTTCTGCTTTGTTTATTTTGATAAAGCAAGTGTATCTAATTACTAAGGAACATGGTAAAAATCAATTCTATTTCCAGTTTGTTGCATTCCAGACTACAGATTATCTTCATGTGTTTTCTTGAAAGAGACCTGTATGAACATTAATGGGAATTGGATACCAAACATTTTGGAAAAGTGCATTCAACTGACAGGAAGAGTAGGAGGTTTAGTCATAGAATTTTTAATTTTTTTTAAAGTCTGGATGAAAAGTGAAAACATTAAGCAATCAAACCCAGCTTATTCCATGCCTAGAAAACTGTGGTAGACCTTACCAACCATCATCTTTCATCATGAGGTAAAACTTATTTTTGATACCAGTTAGCCTCTGGATGCCTCAAAATGGGAAGAATCTCCCTGTGGAAATTGTGTCCTATGCTCACAAAGGACAAGAGGACTTCCCAATATTATCATTTCACATTTGTCACTTCATGATCCTTCAAGCACCACTGATCTTCGAATAAAAAAACACAGACCAAAAAAAGCTACTTTTCCTCATCTCTCCTACTTAGAATGGAATCTGCTTTACCCATCTCTATGATTTTACTCTTTCTTACCTTTTCTTTAGCAATAACAAGGAAGGAATACCTTACATTAGTTTTCCTAATTTTAGTATGCAGGTTGCTCAATATTATATGCAAATACTTCATAACATATTTTTATCCTCCCCTTAAAGTTTGCCAGTCTCAAAGGGGCTGAGACAAAAGGTTCTTAGGAAACAATAACTGATGCCAAGTATTACCAGTCCTTAGTATTCAAACTCTCACTGTAATGGAGAAAGATTTTTTCTGATGATCATTTTACTTAACGATCTTTACCCAAAGAGCTCTCCATGGACTCATCTCCTATTTCAAAGCAGAGCTCCATGCATTCAAACCACTTCCCATTCCCAGTGTCTTAATCCTGGATCCACATATCCAGACTGCCCCACTACATCTTTGCTCTACCAACCAGACCAAGCTCCTGCAATTCTGCACAAACTTTCAATTCTTCCAGTTTGTTCCCCTTGCTGTGTGTTTTCATCTATCAGTAATTAGAAATAGTACATCAAATCCAAATTCTCTAGTCATTGTCTACATTTTAAAGTCTGTACCTGCTCAGACATTCAAATCAAACTTCCTGAGCTGAAAAAGTTACTACTTTTCAAACAAAAAGATTCTTATTTTATAACCTTGTAGGGTGATGTCAATTGATGACTATCATAGAATACTACCTGCAAGCATGTACTTTATGACACAGCACCTGAGACACAAATTGCTTGATGCTGCCTAGTGAAAGCAGCAATAATCAAAACCAGAAATAGCCAATTTATTTTAAAATTGCCATTACTTATACAGTAAACACAGCTCGCTCTTGTATATAAACATTTGCAAGTGAAACTTCTCATACTGGATAGTAATTTTAGCAAGTTCTTCAATATGATTTGCTTGTCTTTTAATGAAATTTAACTGCTGGGAGTAAGGAGCTACAAGCTGAGCCCAGGCTGCCACAAAGCACAAGCCCTCACTCTTCTGACTGTGGACTGAAGTTCAAGAGCTGCTCAGAGCTGATCCAGTGTTTCCACTGGGAGATAAATGAGGTTCCCAGGAGAGGGACTAAAGTGATTCCTTAGCAACAATTCATTCTTACACTTGAGATCCTTTAAAGGACTCAGAATTTACATACATAAGGAAGAATTTCTGTCATAAACTCCTGACCCATGAAGCTCTCTGCCTTGATGATTGTTTGAGAAGAAAAATAAAAATACCACCACCCTGTCTATAGTAACAAGTGAAAGGAAGACAAAGGATGGACACTATTGGTTCAAAACTCACCACTAACTACCAAATAAATGCACAGTAGGAAGTCCTTGCTATACTTTCAAAATATTCTGATAAAAATTAGTTTTTCCAAACAAATAAAATCATTCAAGTTGAGGATCCTTTTACCAGTATTTTGCAACTTCGGCTATGTATGTTGCCAAATAAAGGGGATTTCTTTAACTTCCCTCATTTCTCTGAGATAATGATTTAAGAACACAGTTGTTACTTAAAGTACATTGTGAATTAAATTTTGTAAACTTTCTATTTAACAGAGAAAGACACTCAGATTTCAGAAAACGCTTTTGCTTCTAAAATAGTTCAGCATTCTGATTCTGCTCAGCCCCCAACTGAACTGGATCATCTGCTGCATCATTCAGTTCCTTGTTTTCAGAAGATACCAATGTTAGCAAGCTTTAGCAACACAAAAACTTGTCCACTGTACTCACAGTGAAGTGCAGAAGTTACATTAATGCAAAGATAAATTATGGACTGAGCAGCATGAGTGAGGGCACAAACATAAACAACATCAGCAAATAGGTGTATTAGAACAATAATGTTAACCTGTCTGTATTTCACATATTCTTCATGGTTTTGAGATTTGTTTTTTTTAAATGCAACAGAATTTTCTATGGCATTTTCAGAGAACTTTATGGATGCTACATTTTAACCTGTAGGGTAAAACACTTTGGAAAATTAAGAACAAGTTAAAAGATCTTAAAGAATTCCAGAACATTTACTTTCTGTAGCTACTATTATCCACATTATAATGTCAAATCCATTATCTGGAATTGAAGTTAAATCTCACATATCTACTGAGCAGTCCAAGAAGAAATATCAGACTATTTCAATATTGGAATACTTCAGTTAATAAATATTTAATATTGATAATTTCTGGTATGTCCATTTCACACTTCTAATTGAAAGACTAATTTTTTAAGGATGGCCTTATGCAGGACAGCTTCAATGAAATTCAAAAAGCCCTTACTTTCCAAGTGGTCATCTCTATTTCCAGGACAAATCCTCAAAATAAATTAGCAAAATTTCCTTTGATGTCTGCTGAAGGAAAAACAAGTTTTGTGAGAGTAATTAGCACAGGACCAACAACAGAGGCCCTGAAAGAGGTAGGTCCTCTGGAAAAGCACCTTCTAAGCCCTCCAGAGGGCAGAACTGCCAGACTAGATGTCTTTCAACATTAAGCTTCATATTCCCTGGGAAACCAAGTGCAAAACAACCTTACAATGTTAATGAAATGCTGAGATAGAATAACCACTGGTCAGATGTAGCTAATATTAATCTTTCTCCTACGTAAACCATGGTTCCACTGCTCTGATACAGCACTTCCCAATTCCTTTTCCTTAAATACAAACACTGATATCTTTTTTCAAAGTTAAAAATCAATATTGTATAAGGACCCTGGGCCTAAGCAGTTAATACTTCAGCTAAAAATGAACAAACCTCTTGTCACACAGTGACACAGACCCTCTTCACACAGTGGGGCTCTGTAGATATTTTATCACTCATTCATCAAAGTGCAGGTGAAAATTTTGCCCTCCACTACAATCTGTTTGGAAATTAGGAAAATGATGCAACATAAAGAAACCTGCTCTTCTGGAAGCAAAAATACCAACAAAACAATAAAATAAGAGCAAAATCTAACTTGCTCTGGGAGAGATCTGATTTTACCAGTTTGACTACAGAACCTTAGCCTGTGGAACCTTACACTGACAACGCTAGCAGGCAGCAGGGGATTGACGTGTGAGTTCTCACATGAGAACAGCCACCATGGAGGATGAAGACATGTTGTGCTTTTGCACATAACTGTTTAGCTTGGGAAAACCAGACAGCTTCATGTTTCATGTTCTCAAAGTGAAGCAGTAGTCTCAGGAGAAGTGATCCAAGGAAAAAACAAAACAAAACAAAACAAAACAAAACAAAACAAAACAAAACAAAACAAAACCAAACAAACAAAAAAAAAACACCTCAACTTTCATCCAACCTTCCCAGGGCAGCACCAACGTCCCAACTGGGAAGGGAAGCCAGGAACAGTGAACACAGCAGGAAACAAGACTGATAAACCAGGAAGAAGGGAAATCTCCAGTGTTGTTTTAGATTAAATGCCTAAAATAACTACACTCCATTTGCCCTGGTTAAGGCACATACTTGGTGAGTCTGCAGCCACAGAAGATAAAAAGAAATTGCAGTTCTGTTTCCAGAGAAGCAGACAGGAAACCTGTAAGTCTAACCATGACACTGAATCGAATAAACTTGCTGTTGACCAGTCAGTACCCTTTCCATGACTCCCCTTAATGTCTGACTTTTCAAATCTTAGCAAAAAAGATTTGCAGGTTCATGTGGCTTAACAGAAAGTGTACATGTTTCCAACAGCAACAATCTTCATTCTGCTTATTAGAGTAGAAAAAGCAAGGCGGAAAAACAAAGAAATTTCAGTTAAGTGAACAAAATCCTGAATCAAGTGAAGTACAACTTCAGCACAATTACGTGGCAGAATCTGTAAGAATCAAGAGAAAAGCAGGGGCAGAGGTTTCAGCATCTTATTCACCTCCCTCTCAAACATATACTTTTCATGTGAAGAAACTGAAATACCCAGGCTAGTGCAACTCTTCTCTAAGATGAAAAACAAGGAGTGATCAAGGAGCAAGTAATAAAGAATTAAAATATCTGTCGTCATGCATTGCTAACTCCATTGAGAGAGGGCCAGTGTCAGGAGCAAACTGATGAGTGATGCTGAGGAAAGAACCATTAAGATCATGGGCTCATACCAGTGCTGCTGCATATTCCTCTTGATGGAAGATGTGAAGTATCATGGGCATGGGCAGGACACTTTATTACTCTAAGCAAAACATTAATAGAGCATCTAGCTAATAGCCTGCAGCAGTTTAAAGGATAACATTTCAGATAACTGTTTGATTATTTTTGAGATCCCCAACCAAAAACATCACTTGGTAGAAAACAAAGGAACAGCCTTAGACCAGAAAAGAAGTGATGGCATTTTCAAATAGTTGAAGAACAAGAAACAGTACCCAAGGCAAGTTGGGCTTGTCCCTTGAGTTGAAGCTGATGCACAATGAATTGTTCTCTTCTTACTTCCACTAAGAGTTTATGTTGTTTGTTCTATACCCTTTCTTTCTAGCTATGAAAAGAGACCTGCAGAGATAAATACCTCAAGCAACTGCAGTTAATACTAAAATTCCTGTATCCCTAGAAGCAGCCACAGCACAGAAACAAACAACACCTACTGAAGGCCAGGAGAGGTGGAGACTGAAAGTTTGATAGGGTGTCACTGTTCAGTTCAGAGACAACAGGAGGGGGAGAAATGCAGGTAGCCCAGACAGGCACCATTTACCTTCAGGCAGCTCATGTTCAGATATCAATGAAGAGACAGATGTGCAAGCAGCTGGATAATTTAGGTGCTCAGCTCCTGTGAGCAAACAGTTATTTAGGTTAGAAGTTTATTATCAACACAATGTCGTTTTAAACTAGTAAGATACTGAACCACTTAGAGCTAAAAGATGAAAAGGAAACTTGTTTGTTGCTCTTTCAGCCTCACTGGAGTTTACTGAAAATGATGATCAACATGGAATGACAGCAATTTTAATAAAAACAGGACAACAATAGGAATTTTGAGATTACAATGAAAAGAATGTCTGCTCAAAGGCAGACAAAAACACATTCAAACACTTATTTTCAAATTACAGTCAACACAACTGAACTTCAGCCTTAAAATCTTAATTTTTCCCCACAGTTAGAAATAAGTATTACCTCGTCCACAAAGGAGATGTAATCAGTGCTACTTTCCCCTAACAAGATAACATCTGGCAATAACAATTATATTGATTATCTGATTCCAGCAACCTTTACAGAACAAAGCCTTGGCCATGAATGCATAATTCCCACCTCTCTATCATGGTTTATTATGTAAAAAGATATTGATTTAACTGGGGGAGGGAGATTTCTGGGGCCAGTCTTTCAGGTGTATTAACTACCCCCTAGCTCCTTTTCCTAAAACCACACAGCAACTGGGTAATTACACTGCATGCTATGTTTGCTGACTGACTGGGTTTTCAGGGCCCACTTAAATTTTGCTCCTCCTGCAAAAGCAGACATAAATACACACCCCACATGAGTAAACTGCTGAACTGCTGCAGCCAGAAACACCATGACTTTCTGATGGCAAAATTCTTTACAAAAAAGACAAAGGAGGAACGAACTTTGATAATCACATTTTCAGACCTAGTATGTTTTACAGCTAGAAGGCAGATGAAACCATGCCTGTGGTGCGGCGTGAGAAGAAGCAACCTCCCATCATGTCTCTTCCACCTTCTTCTATATGCCCATTACCAAAACCACTCAAAGCCCTGGAATACCTTCACTCTCAGCTTAATGCAGGAGCCTGAAGGGAGATGTCTGGGCCAAAATTTAGACAGCTTGGCACAAACCTCCTGGCACATCCAACTATGAGAAATTCTCCACAAAATAATTATAACCAATGTCAAAAAATACATCCAGCAGAAGCAGAGGGTAATATGCAAATGGTGTTTGTAATTAACCACTTGTTCTGAAAATACTAATATAATTTCATTTTGTAGATTCATTAATAGCAAATTAAACCAATTATTTATATTGCTGTACCATAGCTTGTGCTGTGTGCATTATGCAACTAAATAGCATTGATAAAACTACTACACTGCTATGCAGAATGTAATTAGAATTCCATTTTGCATATGCAATTCCTGCTGTACTATAATAAAGAATTAACTGATAAACAAGATCCAGGATACAACCATTTGTCCTCTTTCCAATCATTATATTTCGTAATGAAATAGCATTGCTCAATTTAGCTCCTAAATATCTTAACAGAGAATAATGAACTTGAGATGTTCTGGAAAGCAGGCTAGGGAATGCTGTGTCGATAACAGCATTGTGTTCCCATGACAAGAATGAACTGGGAATGTATGTGACATAAAAAAAGTTCATTTTGTGATAAGGAAAACATTGTGCTTATGCTGTATTGAGTTTGTTCATTCTCCTTTTTCTGCATGTGTCATTTCTCATGCATCATAGCTGAGAATTTGTGCTTTATTTCATCATTCCACAAAGTCATAAAGTGGGGGAAAACACTGTACTGCACTGTACTGCAAAATGGCTCATTCCTGAATTCCTGCTTTCTGTTCTTTTACTTGAGTCTAATACAGTTTTTCTCTGGGCACTAAATACAAGTATAAATACTGTGAAACACTCAGGCTTGCAGAGTTGCTAGCTCACCACTATTTTGTTTTCAGAACAAAAAAGAGGAGAACAAACTAGAAGGGAGAACTCAGGAGATACCCAAGGCCCCATAAATACACTATTTGAGAATGACTTGTTTGAAAAACAAGCTACACTACTGAGGCTGGCAGCATTAGGCAGAAAATAGAAAAGGTTACTCAAACTATACTCTATACAAAATGTCACCATGTGAATTTTGCTGTCTTAAGAAACAGTTGGGGTTTTATTCTGAAATCACTACTACATCAATACACTTATGTGGATTTCATTTGTATCACTCAGGAATACCAAAGGCCTGTGTCAAACTCCCTTCCTACTTCAACCAAGAATGTCATTTTATAGTGGTTATGTCTCTTTTTTTCCTGCTTATTTGTTAATGTCTAGGATAATATTTAACAGGAGTGTGCTACTTTTTGAGGCATATTCATCTTACCCAGAGACATGCTTTCAACATTTTTAAGTTTTTTAAATTCTATTCCCTCTCCTCTAGAAGTGTATTGTTTGAACAATGTGTATAGGTGGAAAGAGGAGTCACTGAAAAAAGAGATCTAATAGCTCAAAGACCTCAAGTGCACAAAGAATTTCTCTACATTACCTCAAATCACAGTCATCAACTATGATAGTCTAATCTATATCAGGATCTAGAAAAGCAGTGAACAAACATTTCAATGTTTCCTTCATGGTATCCAGTCATGCTGTTAAACTGGAACTAACAGTTGCTGAGGATCAGTGCCATCTATCCATTTCTTCACAAGTACAGCATTTCTTTAAAGTATAAACATACAGAGAAAAAGAAAGGAAATTCTCATTTCCAGAATATACTGCCTGGCACTAAGAGCAAAAACTTCCCTCACTGCTTGGAACTACAGACTAACTTCAGATAAAGTTCAAATTCTTTATTTTGTCATTAAGCACTCTAAAAATCTGCTTGATTTATTATTCCAAGTTTTCCCACCTTGACTAGTGGCATTTAAAGATCAGTGTCCTGGTTTGGCACTGGCCAAATGCCAGGCACCCATGACAGCCAATCACTCACCCTCCCCTGCCACAGCTGGGCAGAGGAGAGAGAAAAAAATTAACAAAGGGTTCATGACTTGAGATAAGGACCAGGAGAAAGTGCTCCAAGGGCAAAACAGGCTCAACTTAAGAGGTACAAAGAGAATTTATTACTAACAGAATCAGAGAAGGATAATGAGAAGTAAAATAAGCCCTTAAAACACCTTTTCTTCCCCCAACCCTTCCCACCTTCCCACCAACAGCACAGGGAGAGAGGGCCTGGGGGTTTGGGTCAGTTCATCACCGAGGTTTTCTTCCACTCTCAGGGAGAGGAGTCCTTCCCCTGTGAGGCCGTGGGGTCCCTCCCACAGGCACACAGTCCTCCCAAAACTGCTGTGGCGTGGGTCACTCTTCCACAGGGTGCAGTCCTCCAAGGACAGGCTGCTCCAGCCTGGAAGCAGGGCCCTCTCTCTTTACCAGGTCTCCCACTGGATCACAGCCTCCTCCAGGCATCCACCTGCTCCAGCGTGGGCACCTCCCCCAGGGGCTGTGGGGGGATCTCTGCATCCCCCATGGATCCCCAGGGGCTG
>VYXD01008937.1:4139538-4175241 GCA_013397195.1 Hylia prasina | reverse complement strand
CTTGGTGTCTCCATGTTGTTTCCCTCACATGTTCTCACCTCTTCTCTGGCTAGGAAGAAACTGTGTCCCACTTTGTTGTGATTTTCTTCTTAAATCTGCTATCACAGAGGTGTTACCAGCCTCTCTCACTGGCCCAGCCTTGGCCAGCAGCACGTCCATCTTCAGAGCCACCAGGGACTGGCTCTGCTGGACATGGTGGAAGCTTCAGTGGCTTCTCACAGAAGCCACCTTTGTGGCACCCCTGCTACCAAAAACCAGGCCATGCAAAACCAGCACAGCAGCTTCTCAAAACCTTTAACCTATCACTAGAAATTAAAGAGCATTTTAAAAAAAAAAAAAAGGTCACTAATTCATTGTGATATAGTCAGAGATCACCCTCTGCTCTTATGGTAGCAGCACTTCTCAAATAGGATTCTCATTAAAACACCCAAAGCACCATCACTCCCCAAACCTTATGTGCAGGGGACAGACTTGAGAATGTTTTCTCCCAAAGAATCAAAGTTGTTTTTAGAACTCAAGTTCATCAGTACCACACTGAGAAAAGCAATGCTGCCACACTACAAGTTTTTCTCATCCTGAAAACTCTTTACAATATTAAGCTAGCATCATTATCCCTTTTTGATTGAACAAGGCACAAAAGGATAAGTAACATGGCAAATGTCTTAACAGTGAAAAAGCTGGAGACAGAATTTAGATATGACACCGTGTTCCTTATCCTCCTTGCAAGGCTACAGAGCTTCATATTTAGCTTCATATTCCCATAATTTACATGAAAATACAAAGCCTACTAGGATTAGTGTATCTTTGTGCCAAAGAAAAGTTAAAATCCATTAAAAATACCATGACAGCAGCCTGCAAACCCTTCTCTAAACCAGCTTCTAGTACACACCAGTGGGAGCACCTAAAGCTGACCTGTAAAATTAATTCTTTTTTTTTTTCAGATTAATTTAGCTAGGACCAGAATTAGTATTAATACATTTTAAAACAATTGCAATGTCCTATTTTATACTTCATTTGACAACAAATATGAGCAGGACATAAACCTCAAATATTGACTAGCTCCCAGCACAAAAGTATATAACATCCAAAATCTAAGTGTTTCTAAAATATTTTGGAAGGAAAACACATATCTTCCAATAAATGGAATAGCAGCTCTTTTCCTAGCCCTTTCATTTTGCATCATCAGATTAATCCCTAGAGTAATTTCACTCATTAGAACGGGTTTGGCTGATTATGTTTGACCTAAACTCTACTGCTACCACATTAGTGCTTGTTGATTTGTTAATTTGTTAATTAAAAGTGCAAGTCCATCAAGCTAGTCACAAAATGGAAAACCTCTTCAGAAACAGTAGTCTCTATAGCTGCTATTTCTTGCGTGCCTAAAGCCATTTTAATACACAGGAGAGCAAACTATAAAGGACATTTTTTGTTCTTTATGCAAGAGCAATGAGCAATGAGTAATAAAAGATATCAATTATTCACATTGCTTCCCAGCAGTTTAGAATCTCAAGAAGCACAAAAAAAGTTGTACTGCTTTTGAGCAAAGAGCAAAAATTATCTGGTGAAATGCAGATATCTCTGTACAGAGAATTTGGCTAAATACATTTGGAACCAAGGAAAACAACATCTTGGTTCCTTTCCCTCAATTTCTTAATAATACGGGTCCTTTGCTGAAGTATAAATTCCAGAATTGAAAACTTAACATGAGAGAAGCCCTGAATAGCTCATAGTTGGCATTACCAAGCAAAAAAATATTGCCTTGCAAGAGCTAATGCTTCTGGAGATGTTGAGAATCCACACTTTGCCCTTTGCCTCCTTGACTTGAATCAGTTGTACTGAGGTACCAAGAGCTGAACATGAGAAGGAGAATTGCTTCCACAGTTGTGGGGCTTGTTGATGTTGGAAACATGGTGTATATATATTGTATATATTGGACAAAGTCAGCTCCCTGTGGGTTTGGGGGTTTTTATTGGTTTGGGGGTTTTGGGGAGTGAGCTTTTTGCAGGCTGAGGTTGTTGGGTTTTTTTTGGTTGTGGTTTGTTTTTACTTTGTTTCCTTTAAGAGAAGCGGTAAGAAACAGTAATGAAAGGAACATGAAAACATGAAGTGTCAAAAATGCTTCAAAATGTTTTTTTAGACTCAATGATTAAACCTTTGCACAGAATACAGATTACACATTTTAGAATTAGGGCTTGTGTTAAACAAGTTAATGAAATAAGCAGAGAATAAAACCAGTGGTTTGTATTTCAGCAGCTGCCTTATGCATGGTCACCGTATCACAGTGTGCAAAAGCTGAGCAGAAAAGGCAATATTGGCTTTCTAAGCTTTATAAAAGTAACCACTCTACCCATCAGGCATTTGATGAATTTGTTCATTATAGCTCTTCTTAACAGAGGAGACTCAACAAAAAACTGAGTTTTGTTTTTTTCTTCCCCAAAGTCCTTAAATTATTACATTACAGGGGTTTAGAATACTGATACAACCATGCGTTGTCTAAATAATGAAATACAAAGAATAGAAAGGGCTAGCTTTCCTTTATGGTATGTTCTTAATGAATTCAAGAGGGAGAAAAGGATATCAAGAGTTTATGAAGTGTTTAAACATAAAACCAAGGAATTATAGATAAAGTTCCAAACCATTAATCCATTATATACTGTGAATTGGACAAGCCCAGTGAGATATCCTTCCCAGAAATGACTTGAGCAAAGCCATCCGCAAATAGTTAACACTCTGAACCTCTGAAACACTCCTTGATTCAATTCAAGCTGCAACCCTCTATGTTTAGAAGCTAATTTACACTGGAATCTGGAATTTAATCATCTCTTCTCATGCATTTGAAGAAGGATGACTTTACTTCACAGTCTAAATTAACTTTGAAATTTTGCTACAGATAGTAATATAATATCTAGTCAGATATGCTGATCTTACCTTGAAACAAATTAATTGCTTGATTTGTCCTCCTAATATTATCCTGATGTTGATAAAATTTCCCTAGGCAGCATTATGAGTGGCTCTGGTCTTTGCTTAAAAAGGGTGGAATACATATATAGTATACATATAAAATCACATAAAAATCGTCAGGAGTGGGGAAAGAAACAGATGTGTTGACGGGAGGGAAAATAATTTTCTATTTGATCCGAAGTTCACTGATTTCCAAATAAATAAATCAAAGGCCTTTGAAATAATTTTGTTTAAAAATTGTATTTGCAAAGTGAGGGCATTGTTGAATTTTCCTTTTGCTGTTGTTATTTTGAAGTCAATAAAACTTCTACCTGGGCCATTATTTACACCACACATAGTGCAAGGAGACTACCAAAGTGATTAGCTATTTATTTCCTAAAGTTCTCTGAAGAATCCTCTGGAAGGGAAAATTCTGAGAAATCTAGATGTTCAGGCAGTAAATAACATGGGAAGTTTATGATTTTCTTTTCCTCAAGAAACAAATTCTGCAATCAGTAACAAGAGAGAAAAAATCCATAATCAATATGAAGAGATCCTTCCTATGCTTCAGACTGTATGAAAGCAGCTGTGGTTTTTGATAAGAGTGCTCTAGCTCAGGAAGAAAAATGTCAAGTATTTGCATGATCTAGTGGGTTTATTCTTGTTCACCATTTGAACAGAACAGCAAGTTCTCTGATCCTTCCAAACCAAGGTCCCAGCCCTCACAGAATCACAGTGCAGTCAGGCTGGCTCTTCAGAAAGTCAATCAGTGTGATGTTAGAATATGTGATTAGTTAACATACTAAAGATTTAAACTGATTATTATTACCATGCTGGGCTCTACAAGTTCACAGGAGTTCATAGCAATAGATTTTCCACAGAACAGGATCTGAGAACTGCCATTTTTTATATAGACTAAGAAACTTTCCAAAGAAAAGCTCTATAGAAGGATATTTCACAAAAAAGTGCCTTTTTTAATTCATAATCTATATTATTTCTTATTCCTCATAACCCATTATTTACAACAGAATACAAAATGTTATCTGTATCAAGTCCCCTCTGATATATTAACATACCAAATAAGCAAAACAGTAACCATACATGTAGATAGATAAAAATAGCTAATGTGGTAATCTCTCCCTATTTTTGGCCCTGAACATAGGCAAAGGTACAACCTTCTCTGCTTGGGGATCCCTCAGTGGCTCTGCAGCCAGTCCCAGTACACATCCACTCTGAGTTCCAACAGGGACACAAATAGCCAGGGACAATCCATGACAGGAGCAACACTCCGAGCTGATGACCAAACCTGCTGAAACTTTGTTCCTTGCTCATAACACCTGGTTTATCAGCACAATTCAGCTCCTGTGGACTTTGCAGTGCCTTCTCCTGAGCCCCCAGCACTCAGCCAGGGAGAGGAAGGAACTGAACAGTCCCCCAGGTGAAGCTGCAGCAGCAGCAGGCAGGAGGAATGTGCAGCACTTGGTGCCAGCCAACCATGAAGGCATGTGAGATCAACTGCACCTTTCATTAGAACAGTAAAGCTGGGTTTAATTACCTTTAACATTACTAAAAACATCAGAATCTATAACTTCCATGCCATTGGCAAATTGACCTCTGTGGCTTTGTTGTAACTATTAATAATAAAACTATGATAGTAAATTATAGGTGTTCATGCATAAAAGTCATTTTTCTGATTAAATAATTCTAACTTAATTTGGAAACAAATATATTTCTGCCTGCAGGAAAAGAAAACTGACGATTAATTCAAATAAGCAGATATCTGCTTGACTATTAAAAGTGGGGGGAAAAAGGTTTTAAGTTAACTTTTCAGGAATGATGTGTAACAAGAAAAGGTTTCTTTTTTTAATCCCATCAAGAGAGATGAGAAAATATTAAAGTAATGTAGAAATTCAGCATTTATTATTAAAAAAAACTGATACCAAAAGATGTAACACCAAAACAAACACAAACACAACAGCAAAACACAAAAATCAGAATAAAAATCCACTCCCCAACCTTGAGAGCCAGACTTCTGTTCACCCTAAAAGAAAAAGGGGCTGGAACACAGGTGTTTGTCTGAATCCCAAACAGCTTCATTCTGTGATAGCAACAGTTACATTGCCTTTAATCCAAATCCAAGACTAAACTATTCCTCAGCCAGAGCACATCTTTAACACTTGTAACATACTCCAGATCTCCTAACAAGACATGCCAAATGTACAGCCTGATAATATTAAACACCTTTGGGCTAAGATTGAAATAGGATCAAGTTATTTGTATCAGATAAGGTTTTCTTCTCCAGCAAAACCAGCACACCACATACAAGTATGACAAAGAGATGCTGCAGCACAAAGTAAAGACATGAAAATAATCAGCTGGAGGTATAAACAAGTAAACATTCCATTTTGTTTCATTTCCAGAAGAAAAAGTAAATATCAGAAAAATATGCCTTGTGGATAAGGCTCTACACATATGAAGAATTAGCCCAAAACTAGCTACTATATCAAAACTATAAAATAGTCTGCAGATAGGAAGAACAAGTGTCCCTTAACCTTTGGTTTAACTGCATATTACACAAGACAAATTGGACAAGCAAAACAATTTGCTTTTCAGAATTCACACAAGGAAATGCTATTTGCAGAAGGCTAAAAAAGTTCTCCCAATATTGCACAGTATTTGGATTATCTATTATATCAAAAGGCAAAAAATTTAAACATCTTGAAAATCAGATCTACTTGTCATGGGAAGAAAATTTGTGAGGAACAATAAAAGAGGCTCCAAATTGAACTTCATCAAAAAAAACCACAATGCAATTGTTCTAGTATCAAAATTCAAATGGGAAAAGAAATGCAAGATATAAAGGTTCTCAGACTATTTCTTGTCACAACGAAATATAACCTTTCATGGGTCCTTTGCTGAATATTTGTGTGCAGGAAGGACCAGAAATACCAGAACATCAATCAGCATCTAACAAAGGGTCTGTGAAGGATTGCTAGAAATCCTACCTGTGATCTGTGGTTCCTTTTGAACAGAAAGATAGACGTGTTAAAGAAATTAAGAACTGGATTAAGCAAAGTCAGTATTGAAGACTCTGGAAGCTGTTAGACCGCAGGAAGAAAAAAAAAACCTAGCAGAGATATTTTCAACTTAAATACTTTAAAAGGAAACAAAAGTGGGACAGGTACAGCCAGAGGTCTCTTGACAAAATTTCATAGTCAAAGCTGGTTGTCATGTTTTTTGATTATCTCACCTCAGAAATATAATTTTTTTGTATAGGACTCAAGAAGCTGTGGGTCAGCTCCATTCCACATTTCCTTCTGCCCGATATGCAAACAAAACTGATACTGGAGATGCAAATGTCACAGAATCATAGAATGGCTTGGGTTAGAAAGGGTTTGGAAGAGCGTCACTATCTCAGGAGACTTCTCAGCAAGAGGAGATCTCTTCAGGCAATACTGAGGGTTTCATTCATTTACTCCTATTGAAACTGGTTTAGAAAATAGTGGAGTTCCTTCCTTAGAAGGTATAGCAGCCATTCTTGTAGGCATAATTTCTTTTTTTCTTTGAAAATTCCATGGAAAAATGGAAGGTGCTCTCCATATCATTCAGAGTATCCTAAAAATATAATTAAAAAGGACAGAAATTCCAGTGCAATAGAAGCTTAGAGGCAAATCTCACTTTGCATGGATTTTCTGATTTATACGTCCCAAGCACCACTTCAGAGCACCCTCTGGGCAAGGTAAGACTACTTCAAACACACTTGTCCTTCCACTCCTCACCCCCATATCGATGTGCTCCTCCTCCCTGCCACAGTTCAGGCTCAGTTATCCCATGGCACTGACAGCGCTGTTCAGCTCCCCTCCCTGGATTCAGCTAAACCTTATCTTTGACACACTTGTTTACTGCAATGCTGCTGCTCCTCTGAGGCACAGCAGAAGTCAGACAGAATGTTTCACAGAGGCCTGAGCCCTGTATTTCAGTTCACAGGGAGCACAGAGCAGTACTTCTTTTACTAGAGGACCAAAGAGAGCAGTGAACCCATCTCTGAGCAGCTGACATTTATGCCGAGACACCAGCCCACTGAACACCCAGGGGATGTGACAGGAGGGGATCGCCCTTTTCCTCCAACAGGAAAATAAATTTCCTGTTTTATTAGTATCTCACCACTGTAACATAGTGCAACTCCAGGCATGGAAATCACGGTAGGGAATAATGGTCATCCTCTGTCTTTGTAGAAAGGGCCCCAGTTCTCCTTGTAACATGTGTAACTCTCATAAACCGCAAGCACACTAACACAGCACATTAAACCCGGTGAACTGGAACATCCTTTATGAAGGCCAGTCCTGTTATCCCTTTGTTGCGCAGTAAATCAGCCCATCCTGCCTGCACCCACTCACTCACTGACAGGGCTGTCTCTGTGGCACTCAGAGGTTAATGCAGCCCTTCCTCAACTCCTGACATTGGGGGTACTATTGCACATGCCCCTTTATCCTTTTTTATGTTTGTGTCCAGTTGAAGAATGCTTCAGAACTAAGAGAGCCATCAAAGCCTCTCCTCACATGTGAATTCACAGGTTTTCCAAGGTGTGATCACTGAATCCTGTCAAAATTTACACATGGAATGCCAGTTGCATCACTTTTTGTTAATCACTTTGTTCTTTAGCCCAAGGCCAGTATTTCTTTTGATCAATATAAATCTTTTCTGTCATCTTATTTTCGCTGTCACTCTGTGAAGTATTATGTTGCTGAGTCAAGATCTTCATTTATCCCTGGTACTGCAGTCCTGTTCTTCCTGACAGGTACCCTGTGAATATATCATTATCAATCTCTCTGATCCTCCCAAGTTTGTACATAAATTCACCTCTCAGGAATTGACTTCCATAAAGTCATATGTCCCACCCCATTAAATGCTACTTGCTACAACAGAGGCTTTACTTAAAAGCAGCACTACTGAGAGACATATTTGTTGTATTCTGTGGTGAAGAAAAACATTCAGCAACAATAGGAGTAAAAACATGGACCCTGGAAGCTCCAGCTAGTTTTTCACACCCACACAAAGTGCTATTTAACCTAATATTTTGTGCAGCATCACCTCCCTCCTCACACTGAAACACCCCTTTATACTTTCATAGAAATACTGATTAAACAGTTGGAGAAAAAAATAGTTCTTAATTTGATACCCTTAGCACACAGTTACTATAAGACAAGTATTTGTATGCATAACAGTGATACCACACAAACCTTTGCATGCATACATCATGAAGCTGAATCCTTCCCATTTAAAACAGCTGAAAATTGAAGGATTTTTCCTCTGCACTGCTACCCAGTATCAAAATCCAGCATTTTTCATATCAGTTAACCTGCATGCCAGTCCCGAGTCAGGAGGAGGATAATGCACAGCTTTCAGGAACACTGTCATTACTGGCACAGCTTCATTGCTGTAATAAGCTGTAGTAAAGCTATAAGAGTAATGTCACTCTTCATAATGCAACACATTTTTGACCAATTCAGAAAACACTTGAAAGTTGGGGTTTTTCTGTGCTTTTTCTCTCCATCCTGCTTATGTACACTCCAGAACATAACACATCAACTATAGTTATCAGCCAGGGAAAACAGATAATGAGAATATTTAAATACTAGTACTAATTATAACTTCTTTCCCTCTCATTCCTATTCACTTCTTAACACTACTACTTTTGCATTTTGTTCTCTGGGAAATAAGGTCATGTTCACAAAGAAATACACACAGGTATTTCTGTCTATATTTACACCAGTATAAGACAAACTGATTTTTTTTTCCTCTAAACCGTCCAGAAGCTGACAAAGTCTGTAACAGGAAAGGATGTCCTACTCTTTATCATATCACCCCATGATAACAGGAAAATCAATTAGCCCTTATATGGAAACTGCCTGCCAGGTTTGGTAATTAAATCCAATATTACCATTTCAAGCTATTCATGTGCATCTTCCCAGAAAAACTTTCAGAATTACTGATCTGATGTTAGACATCTTAGTTCTTGGTCTTAGCTCAGCCAAAAACACCACCACATTTGTTGGCAGGAGCCGCTAATTTTCAGTGGCCTTTCCTACATCTATTCCTTTAATTTCCTAATTATATCTAATTTTTGAGCAGACAACTGTATTACCATAGCAAATAACAAGGATAATCAATCACATGCATAAGCAGACCAGAGAAGGATGCTAATGTCTATCCCTGTCCCTTGTGTGTGTGATTTTCACAGCTGCAGCCATTCAGGCCATCAGTAAAAAAGATCATGGGGGGATGCCCTCCCACAATCAACAGGAGCTTGGGGGAGGTGTTTTGGAGGGTTTTTTTAAGAAAGAAACATTTTCAACATATATCTGTTCAATTCACCAAACTTTCCCAGTCTCATCAAAATGCCAATTTCTTTTGTCACCAAATGTGTACTGCCAGCGTTCCTGCATATAATTCCTTTTGATCCTTATATGCCAAGACAACACTACTTAATTTATGGTAGCTACACTTGATCAGTATTTCAGAAGAGAAAAGAAATACTATAACCAACATCTATGGACAGCTAATTAATGGTAGGAAAACTCAACAAGTCACATTAGGATACAATTAACAACTTATGGCTAAAACAACAGGTAAGCAGCTTCATCACTAAAAACATCTGTCAGGAAATGTTCTTGCTTACAGCAGCTACTTCTTTTTTAGGGGTTTATCATTCTTCTTCTTCAAACAATCTATCTTGTTCTGCAACAANGGGGGGGGGGTGTATGTTAACAGAAAATGATAAAACCTGTCACCTTGTTCTCATTCTTCTTAAGAAATCTCCTTAGTCAGAGAGCAGACAGGCCTGTGACCCCACAAAGAACATTTGTATTTATTTATCCTGATAAAACAGAGAAGTATGTGATAATTCTAGACAGAGACCAATTTGGATCTCATTATCTCCACGCTTTTTCAGTTACTGCATTTTTCCAGGACTGTATGTACCATGGAAAGGGATTATTCCTTTATTATAAACTGGTAAAATATTTTATGTGTTCTCATATGAAGAATGCAACACCAATAATCTTCACTTATTGTGTAATAATAATATAGGCATGCACTTTCTGGCATACTTCATTGCCTAAATGGATTTTAAAAGGTAGATGTTGGGTTTCCTTAGTCCAAAAAATTCATCTTTTCTGAACTAAAATGCATTTTCAGAACATCAGATCATTTCTTGTTTTATTGATGACTATGCAAGTAGGCAGTGATCTTTAATGTTAGCTCTTTGTACCATTTCTCTTCTGAAGCATTAACTGATAGGAAAAATGAATTTTATTTTCAAAAAGAAATCAGAAGCAAATACAGCATTTATTTTCTTCAACATTATGTATTATTAATAAAAACCTGCAGTAATTCAGCAGAATTATTATGGAGGGTCCTAGTAAAAACCTGTCACAGGGAGAAAATAGTAAATAATAGAATGTCCATCAAGCCAGGTGAGCCTTCACTGTGCAGTGAAATGTACTCTGCAGCAGGTATGGATCAAGAATCACTTTCTGGAGCACAAATGGATGAAAACAGATATATTTATAAATCCTAATACTTAATCATTTCAATTTTGTATACTCTCCTCTGCAAAAGGAATGGCTTAGAAGTCAGTTTTAGCATATTTCTTCTAGCAGCTCTCGTGGTGAACGAAATTTTGACAAATAATAAATATTGAATGTTTGTTGAAATTTACGATCTTTGGAGATTATCATTAAAAGCTAGATTACATTACTATCTATTATTTAAGGGACATAATCAGTGAATCAGTGTTTAACATCTAAAATATGCAAGAATGCCAAGAGAAAATAATCATTGGTTTAAATAGGACCTATTTTAACTATGACTAACCAAGACAGTTACAGTGTTAATAATTCAATGTTGCTTGAAAATCACTCTCTTATGATTGATTTATACAGACTGAAGTAGGCACATGTTTTATGCTACAGGTGGATGTGAGGTCGTAAGAAACCACTTTGCAGTCTTCCCAGAAGTACAATGTCAAAAAGGTCACCTGTGGTAAAGGATCTTTTGGATTAGTCTTTCAAATCAATGCATGAATTAAAGGCAATTTACATATAAATGGGCTAATACTCTGGCTTTGAAATTAGATGAATTTTTAAGAGATTTAAGAAACAGCAGAAAAGGTCAGTTAGGCATTAAGTATACATAATGCAATTTTTAAAAACTCTTTGTCTTGGAACTGCATGTTTCTGGTTTATTAATATTTTGCATTCATAGCCTGTTTTTCTCAGAAAGTTGCTGCCAGCTATTTGTGGGCAACTGCAAAAACAATCCATGCCAGAGGGAGCAGATTTCAGGTAAGTATGGTTTCAGACTTAGAGAGTGAAATTTTGTTAATATTAAAATATTCTGAAAGAATTTTTCTTTTGATAAGGAAAAACCAAGAAGCTGTAATCAAAGTTAGTGAAGTTTATTATACACTGGAAAATAAACAAAATTTTACAGATACTTCCCATATGAAAGGCAGGAGTAAGGTTGAGCCCTGGAAGGGGGGAAGGGGTGGGAGAGGGAGGAAGGTGGGTTTATTTCTCATTACCTTGTTCTGACTTGATTGGTAATAAATTAAACTACTTTTCCCAAGTCATGTCTCTTTTGCTGGGGATGGTAATTTGTGAATGATCTCTTGACACACGAGCCTTTCATTCTATTTTCTCTCCCCTCTCCAGCTGAGCAGGGGGGATGATGGAGAGGCGTTGGTGTGCACCTGACATCCAGCCAGGGTCAACCTGCCACAGTCCTACAGTATTTAATAATCCTGGGCCATTAATAATAATACTGACAAACCAGCATGTGTTGCAGACATCAACAATGCTGTTCTATGAAAAGATATAAAATAATTTATAACAAAGTTCATAATCTTTCCATGCAGCTAATTTTAAATATTACAGAATTCTAAAGAAAATATTATTATCTAATCAACCTTGATGACAGTTTCCTTAGAAAGCCTGTTTTCTATCATACTGCAAAGTGCAAAACTGAATTTTATGTGATAATTACGAAATTAGTCCCTTCCCTTACAGGAAGGCAAAAGAAATCAACAGATGCTTGCAATGAGCCATGCAGCAAAATAGAATCAAAATCAAGAAAATTTTAAATTTTGAATCAATTTTAGAAGACAAACAATGAAGTTCTATAGCTACAAATAGCATTCTAAGGCACATAAAAGGAATAATGAAGAATAGAAGATTCACAGTAACGAACAAACTGTGGGTAGGTGGTAATAGTATTATTAAAACAATTAGTGAAGTGTTTAAGTAACCAGGGACTGTCAATGACCTCCATCCTACAAAAAGAATAAACTTTACCACTATCAGACCAGGTTTAGCCTATGGTAAAGAACACAACCTTCTTAAGACTCAAGGCAGCTTAGCTTAGGAAGAAAATAAGAGCGGGGGGGGGGGAATCTTTCTCAAACAATATCCAAGAGAGTCAAAAAAGTAAAGTGCTTACCAGGAATTTGATAAACAATTCAGATATTACCAGTGCTGACCATAAAAGAAAAATGCATACCATAATCATAATAGTTCCAATGAATGAGTAGACTCCTCATCAAAAGAGCTAACTGGCCCCTCAAATACAAAGAATTTAAGAATGCTAAAAGGATGTGTAGCAACAGTTCTAACAAAGAATTTGAAGACTCTTTTTAGCTTCTTTTTATTCTCTTTTCAATTCTCTTTTCAATGGTGAATTTATTCCTACAGAACTCAAAATTGCTTAAACCAATTACAGATTTACCTTGATAAATTGCCATTCTGTGCAGATACTTTTAGAGTAGGTGTATAATCTGGTACAGCAATTCAGTTGATAAAAAAAGCCAGATTGCTTTTGGTCTGTAACTGACTTTTGCTAGTGCAGATTATGCCCAGAAATGGGGTTACTTCTTTAGTTGTCTGTTACACAGAACCATTTTTTGAGTAAAAGCTAGCCTGAAAAAAATAACAAGAACATTTAATCCTATACTATTGAGGGTTAAATGCTATGATTACTTATTTATACAATTTTGAATGTTTTCACGTATGAAGATGCTGTTAGGCAGGGGAACATTGTCTGTTGCACAGATAGGAGACTCAAAGCACATGTGGAACAACACCTACATTTTCAATCACTGTTTGAGGAGAATAATGCAAAAAATAAAGATATGGAGACATCACTGAATCATGTAGGTGCTGGGAGATCTACAATAATATAAAAACTCCTCAGAGGAGTGAGATCTAACTCTTAGGAAAATAAATTAACAGCAGATTTTGCCAACTTACACAAGAATTTTGTAAAAGAACAAAAGATATAGTTTATAACACTATAGAAAATTGTGTCAAATATAATAAAGGGCATGAACTTAAGCTAATGAAGGGTCATCTTCAAAGAGAATGTTGAAAGAAATTTTTTACGCAGCAAGTGGTTACGATGGAAAATAAACCACTATGACAACCTTTGCAACAAGTGATATAAACTTTAAAGGGTGACAAGCATGTGAGAGACAGTTATTGTGCAAATATAGAAAGAGGGAGAGAGAGCTGTCTGGCCTTTTCAAAAATAGACTTTGCATCCACCCGTCTTTAAATCACCAGCATTTCAGCCCTATCTGCTGCCTCTAAAGTTCACTAAAAGAGAAAATTGACACCAAACTGAACTGAAGGATCTAACAAGAAGATCCTGACAGCTGAAATGGGTCTCAGAGACTCCATCTACAAATGTTATTGCCTGAACTTACTCATTTCAGTGAAGGAATAAATCTTGCCCCATCTATTTCAGAGCCTTCATTTCTCTTGCAATGAGTCTTCCACTTTAACAAGTTTTGATTCAATCATTTGCGTTTTATAAACCAAATGTATAATCTTAAGTGACTATCCATTAAAAATACACTAAAGTTACACATTTAAAAACTTTGAAAAATTATCTTCTGTCATCTGGATATCATTCTGAATCCCACATCTTTAAATGTCAGAAAACCCCCTTTTTTTAAACCATGCTATGAAAAATCAAATTGAATACTACTTTTGAATACTACAGTTGAATATTACTTTTTAAGTTCAGCTGCAGAATAGATAAGGGAAGCTTTCATAATGCAGACAAGCCTCTAGGGAAATCCAGGCTGCATTTGGAACTGTATTCTCAGGAAGGTTCAAAAAGGAACCTGACATCATTATCATTCTACATTCAATGGTACACATAGTTTCCAAAAGGAAAAATAACTCATCATAAAAAATCTCACTGAAACAAATATAATCAAGTCAAGATGGCTCCAGATGCTCAGTTCTTCAGTGAAGGGATCAATGAAACAGCTAAAATGACAAGATTCCTTTAAAAATTAACTCCACTGTATTCTACCATATGCAAAACAGAAAAGAGGCTCCACTAACCACAGTCACCTGCTTGCTGATGAGGGAAACCACCTCTGGAATTAACATTTTTTATTATCTGTGTTAACAGATTCTACTATGAGATTGATCTTGGCTTACTATCGTTCAGTAATGTTGCTAATAAGAACAATTTTTACCATAATTACTGTATTTTAGAAAGCATAAAGAAGCTGAATAGTTATGTAATGATTTTTGGTGACTTTCACCATAAAGAAAATATATTAGTTTACCAGATGCCAGATCATGCAATGAGTCATTAACAAGAAGGTGTTTTCTGAATACTTCCCAAATAAATACTAGCTGGTTTGTTCTCAGGAAGCAGACAGTCACAAGCATCTCTCATCTGAGATACTAAACAGAAGTCAAACACATCATGCACTGAAATCTCTAATGTTCATTTATCTCAAAAGCAGTACACTGTGTACACAATCCTGTAAATAACAAAAATGATACAACCACTATTTTCAGATTTTAAAAGATATTAGTAGTTTAGTAACAATTTTTGAATTTATTTCAATGGAAGAAAAATATCTACTACTCCATGTGTACCCTGTTGATCTGGTTATGAGGCACAGCAAATTTCTTATCTGTCAAGAGAACTTTGAAGATGAAGATGGTTGAAGAGAATAATTTCAATGGACTAGAAACTTGAGGCCACAGCATTTGAACAATCATATCCACACACCCAAAACAGATACTAAAACCAACATACGTGGCTATGTGGAATTTTCTGTATATTTTAGGCAAGCCAATCCTGATGCTCCCTGACTACCTGCTGCTGCTCATCTCACAGAGAAACCCTGACCTTGCTCACCTCCAGTGTAAGGACAGTGCTCACAGTCATCAGTGTCACCTTGCTGCACCCTGGTAAACATGTTCGAGTTGTGTTTGCATCACCTTCCAGCCCCATTCCACGAGAGAAGTGGAATGGGGGCAAAAAACACCCACAACAAAACACAAAGTGGAGGGGAGAAAACCCCCCACTGTTCTCAGCACTCTACTGTCTCTTTTTCTCTCCTTTGAGGAACAAGCTGTCTCTAACAGACTCAGTCCCTTTTTTTCTGCCTCCTTCTGACTCTAATTGTAAAGCTGGGATAAGGGAAGACACATCTATTTGTTCCTCTCTGTCACTAGAATGAAAATGTCTCCTGCTATTTGGTCAGCTTGGAGAAACCCCCTGCTGGACAAGACCTCGTGTCGCTGGAGAAAAGCAGAGGTCATGGCAGGAAGCAAGAAAAAGATTTATATTAAAAGTGTAAAACTTTAAATTTTATTTCTCTATTGCAAGTGACATGTTTACAAAAGAAAAAAATTCTCTGACATAGATAAGTAAGTAGAAATTCCTCAAATAAAGCACAAAATAAAAGAGCAAATTCTTTTCCCTGTCATCAAAAGCAAAACCTCTTCCACAAAGAGTTAATAATGACCATCCACAGCTTTATACAAGAGAAGAGGGATGAATATCACATTTGTGAAAGCTGCTGGTTAACAGTGAATAATTTAAAACTAATTTATTAGGTATGTGTCTGCCAATACATCAGTTGCTAGAGTTGCTCATTCCTGAGCTAAACTCTTGCATAAGTAGCAATTTCAAAACATTTTTTTACAGAATGCAAATTAAGAATTAATCACAATGTAGCCAATTTTTCAAGTAACAGTTTTTCCTTTCACATTACATATTTAATAATGGGTTTTTCTGGAAACTGATTGATGATAATTCTTCGTCTTCATAAAAATACAAATGCATTTTCCTGCAGCATGTACATTTTCTGCCACACAGTCAGTCAAAATGCAAGCAAACATCCCTGCATGTGATCAAATTCCTGTTTTCACTTCTGGCAGGATAAACCCATGTCAGGTCTGTATTAGCCATTTTACTCTGCAAAGGTGATCAAAGAACCTAGGAGCTGCAAGGTAGCTTGACACAAGTTTTTTACTACCCTATTCATATTGAGTAGATTATTGAGTTTCTGATCCATTTGCATGCTCAACTAGACTTGTATTTCTTATCTAACCTCAAAGTTTGTTCAAATTTCAGTTCTGTTTCAGCTGTTCTGTTTATGCCTAAGAAAAAAAAAATACGATTATTATAGTGTTTTCCTTCTTTGCAATGATCATTTGTGTGCTAAACAACCTCACTTCTTGGGAACTTGGGAGGCTGAGATGTACTCAAGAAATGACAGAACAAGTGAGACTCCTCTTCAACCAGATCACCTCTGTGTTAGCCAAGAAGTTTATTTACAGAGTGGGAATAGATTACACCTCCCCCCACCTCCAAGAGCTGAGACCACAGATGATTAATTTATGGTAAACTCAAGGCTCTGATTCTTCAATATATTGTATGCCACCCACACGCTGTCTCATGCTTTCTTGGATTATTTCCATTGCACTCCACTGCAATTTACCAAAACAAAGCCACAACCCTGTCAAAGAGGGGCACCATAACAAGACAATGAAGCCTAAATGTAGGAACCTTCTTCACTTCCTAAATCACAAGTGTGATGGTAGTTCCTTATAAGAAGTGGAGATTTACAGTAATATTTTTCATTTAGCTTTAAAACCAGTGAGGTTTCCTCCCTGCAAAACTAACAGTTCAGTATTGAAAGGTTCTGATTTTATTACATAATTGCTCTGAGGAATTGCTATTAGAGTTACAGGCTCGCTTGTGCGGTCACTTGGGGCTCCATTATTGCCACATGCTTTTGAATGGAAAAGACCAAAGGCTTCAATGTCTGGAGATATCCTGGCTTGATGAAACTTTAATTTCAGAATTCTCTTAGGCACACCAGCTGCACAGTTCAGTTCCCCATTAAATAACATTAGCTTAGTGAAGGATTAGAAGATGCAGAAGGCTACAAGCAGGAAAGCAGAAGAGAGCAGGAGAACAACATATTTCAGCAGAAAGTCAATCCCTCTCCAGGGGTTAGGGCGTACAGCTGGGCACTCTGTTTACCAATGCCAAGCCTCTTGGCTTTATAAAATTGGCTCTTATGATCAGATTAAAAAATTTTTGCAAGAGCTATAGAGGATTAAGCTCAATCAGAGATCATGAAATAACCATCACCCAAGCTCTGCCTGCTGGTGGTTGGACTATCCAGCCCAATTTCTCATTTAAAGAGCCTTATATGCAGTCTGTGTCCTAACTACCTGAAGCTGTTTTGCATTACTGGATCTATAATGATCCTTATTTTCTCTCCAAAACGTTCTGATGAGCAGTACTGTGCTCCCAGTTCAAAGACAAGGCATGTAGATTAAGAGACTCACACAAGTCACTCTTACATGATTTACCTGATTTGGAGTGGGTTTTTTTCCCCCAAAGGTATTTGCAATCACTGTTTAAATAAGGATGAATAAGTGTCACATGGATTTTGTTATTCATTTCTTTTTCCATTGCTGCACAGCCTTGTAAAGAAATCACTGATGGGTCTTATTTATGTTTCAGCAACCAGAGAAGAATGTTCATATGAAAAATATACACTTACATTAAGAGGTTGCAGGAGGCCTCTTCTGTGAATTACTCAATCATCTGAAAGAAAACACAACTTGGAGGACCTAGTAGAGGGTCACAAAATTATTCAGTGGAGAAATGCAAGCATAAGTGTTCTGTAGGAAGAGATGTAGTCTCCATGGGAGCCCTACTGAACTCCTCAGAACATAAAAGTTCCATTTGGGAGAACTCAAATTGGCATTTGATCTTTTTTCCCCACAAAACCATCAAACCAAAATTAATTCAATAATCACTAATATTTAGAGCATCAATCATCTGCTATCTGTTGAAGAACCAGTCGCCAAATTAACAGTTTAGTAAAAAGTATCATGATTGGAAACATTACCACCAATATAGCGTATTTTATGACAAGCACCAAACACAAATTCTGTCATAAAGCAAAACGTTGAAAAACTTTTTTTTTTTTCTTTTTTTTTGGTGAGACGCTTCAGCATTACCTCTTTTCATTCAGGTTTTCTTTTAAGCCTCACTTCAAATATTATGAATTCCAGGTTTTCATTAGATCTGCTTTAGAACAAGTTCCAACTCTATCCTTACAGATCACACAGTTAGAGCTAATCAAAATTCTGACAGGGTTACATTAATTGACATGAACTTCCCACACCTATACAGTAAAGCAATGCATGGTCTGAAGAGAAGGAAAAGCAAAGATATTTCTCATTCTTGCACACTGTTAGGAGCTCCTTGTTAGGACCTATTTTAGCCACCCAAGTATTTTAGCTCCAAGCCTGAGAAAAAAACTCCATACCATATAGCTCAGCACAGAGCATGATTCGAGTGATTTTGCAGTGTGTAAGGAAGGGACAATATGCCCCTATGCATTTCACCATCAATTACACTGGTGTGTTATAGGAGAATGGAGATTAACATTCCTGTCATGCGCAAGATCTATGCAGCTGCCTCTTATTATTTGGTGAAGGTCATGAGTAAGGCCAAACCTATGACTGCATTCTAGCTAAGTAATTCAGCAGTCCCTTCTCCAAATGTGATTTGATAATGAGTTACTATGAAATGTGAGCCTGGGGTAAGAAATATGCCAGTGTTTAGGAGACAAGATTCTGCAACAATCCACAGTTATTGCAAATTAGTGACATGAAGATTTCTTTCAGTGTAAGTAAAAAGCCACCATGAACAGAACTAACCTAACGTGGCATTTTGTCAGTCTACAGAGAGTTTAAAAACACTGGAAAATGCTCTAAGTAGTAGTTCTATGAAATTAATTCTATTTAATGATTCTATTAAATCCCTCTATCCAGGTGGCCACTCTGTGCTTGCCAGTAACTTATCCATTGTTTAGTTGCCACCCATATAATTATTGTCGTCCAATAAAACCCTTTTACTTTCATAGAAGTAGCATGAGCCTTTATAAAGAGGAAATATTTTGTTCCAGAAATATAATTCTGTACATTGGAATCAATTATTGCATCAAAAGAATAGAGAAATTCATACTTTGTCTTCTATTCTTCCAAAGCATCATTCTCAATGGTAAACAAAAAGCACAGCATTAGGTATTACAAGAAGTTAACATGGGAAAGAAAGGCTTCAAGGAAGGGAAAATTCTGATTGGTAGGGACATGGGATTTTAAAATATCTACCTTAAGGACTCCTTAAAGGTAAACTTGACTGTTAGTAACCACACTAGGATGGTCACTCTAGGAGTGGTGCTAAAACCTTCTACTCTTTAGCCTGAAAAAGAACCATACCCCTATTTTTTGAGCCAAGCAATTTGACAGCACTAGAGGCCAATTTAAATAAATTTATTTATACATATATGTGTATAAACATGAGTTTTCAAGACAACACTCTGAAGAGACTGACAGAGACAATGTTAACAAAAAAGATCAGACATCTACTAATTAAGAAACTTTATACTTGAACATATTTCAGGTATGTTTTAGAACTATACCAATATATCAGTAATTTGACCTTCCTTGACATCACACACATTCGCTCCTCGGCGTCTCTCTTAGAATCATTATTTAAGACTAAAGCAGACAGACTTGACATGAAAGATACTTAAAAATAACCATCAAGGGTGACAGGCAGGCTTTCAGCTCATTATCTTAAAACTCCATCAGTTCTCAGTTCCAGGAAGGTTTATCCTGTGGTTTAATTATAAGTTCCACCATTTTGATTCCTTGGGATAAAGCACTCAGAATCTGAATCTCAAAACTATAGGCTCAGGTTTACGAGGCAGGACCTAGGACAGCCTTTTGAACAAGGAGCAGCAAACTAGATTGTTTTGGTGGGCTTTTCATTATAACCTAAAGCAGCAAATTCGTAATTATTACCACATAGCTTTGAGGATGAAGAGAATTCAAAAACAAATACAGGAAAATCAGAGCAGAAAGTACAAGTTTTATATATCAGAAAGTTTTTAGAGGGATTTGGCATTTGCAGTGTTGAAGAGAGAAGGAGGCATTCCTTTATCAGGCTGTATGGGGAGAGGTTCCTGAATTTGCCATCTCAAGTTCCACACTCACACCTATTTGCCCATACTGGCTGTTTCCAGGCTTCCACTTACAAGCCTTAAACTCCCTGGATCAGAGAACTTCCTCCCTGCAGGTCTGTAAGGCAGCTCTCAAAGGGGCTCCTGATTTGCAGCTTGATCACTCCTTACTAAAGTAATTAAATTTATAGGAATGTGGCTTGTCAAACCTACAAAATGTGAAAAATGAAAATACATTGAGAAATTCCAATGCTTGTAAAGTTCTATCATTGTGTGGGAGTACAAGGAGCTTGCATCAATTTGAAAACACAGAATAGTCGTTTGAAAGCACAGAGAAGTTGTTTGAAAATTGAAATCCTTAGTTTTCTAAAATCCATATGCATAAGCTTTCAAGTGGCAGTTGCTAAAAAAAAAACAAAACTAAAATCATTTAAGAGCAGCTTCCACTAGAACAGACTTTAGTATGGATGCTTTTTAAAACATCTACTGCTAGAGTTTGGTGACATTAGAACAAACTATAATACAAAATCAAGTGAGACAATCAAAGACCTAAAGTAACAAGAACATTTTGTAATATCAAGAGTTTCTAGTGATCAGCTTGAGATTCTTTAACTGGTATCTCATGCAGCTAAACTCCAGCCTCCTGGTAAATGGGACTCACTGGAGTAACACCATGCTGAGCCTACAGGAGAAAAACGCCAAGAGGATTTATAGGCACATTGACTGTAATTTACATTCTGCAGAATTTAGTGTCTGCCACCTGTACTATACTGCTTGAAATCTTGTGTTTATCAGATGTCTGGGGAAAATTTTGCAATGCTGGGAGATATAGAAATTTTAAAAACATTTGGAAGCACTTCATAATAATTTATTGCAATGCTTTGAGAGAAGGCTTTTTATAACACAATTACTCTATTTGGTCACTAAAATTCTGATTCTTGAAGATAATACAAAAACTCAGGAACTGAATCTTTAGGGAAGGCAAAAAGAGAGGAATATCAAAACACTTAAGTTTTGGAAAACAGTTTGTATCCAGGACCCTTACATGCAAAATGTAGAGACCTACAGGAGAAAAGCAAAAAATGTTTTCAGCCTTAATCATTTTTCCAGTCATAAAATCATGGAATGTTTTGGGTTGGAAGAGACCTTTAAGGATCATCTAAAATCCCACCCCCTGCCATCAGCAGGGACACTTTCCCCTATTCGAGGTTTCTCCAAGCCCTATTCAACCTGGCCTTGAACACTTCCAGGGATGGGGCAGCCAAAGCCTCATCACCTGCACAGGAAAGAATTTCTTCCTTATACCCAATCTAAAGCTACTCTCAGTTTGAAGCCACCTCCCCTACTCCTCTTACTACATGCCCTTGTAAATAATCTCCTTCCATCTTTCTCGTAGGCTCTCCTCTTCCCCAGGATTTTTAAACAATCTTTTATGAAAAGATAAAGATTTCTTGAAAACATGAAAGAAAAGCTTGGGATTTGTTGCCATACTGAACAGTGCATTGTTTAAGGTACTCAGTTTGTGCTGAACTCTGCACAAATACTAAAGAATACAACAAATTTAGAAAAACTGTCATAATGAATTAGAGAGACAGTGAACTGATCTGATCCTTGCCTGATCACGGCACAGTTATTTTAAATTTTTAGCTAAATTTCTTGCATTTCAGAAGTTCTCTAAAGAAAAGTAAACACAAAAGAGTGTACTGAATTTATCCCTCTATTCACAACACTGATGTGTGAGGATGACATAAAGCTTGGCCTGTGAAAACAACAACCTTTCCTCTTTTTTAGAACAAGGCAGGACCTAACTTTTACTTCCTAGATCATTATTTTCCAAACAGGTAGGATATCAAACTTCAGCACTTTACAAGGAGACTGTACTTGGAGAAGAATATTTTCTCCATGAAGTAGATAGACAACTAAAGGTGACAGTCATATCCTCAGACTTGCTGCAACACCAATTGCCAGGAAAGAGAGCAAAGCTAAGGAAAAGAAAAAACATGAAATATTTATCAACTTGAGATGTCCCATTTTCTCATGCTCTCTCAGTGGTGGGGGAAGGCTTTGCTTCTCATGTGAAAGGCCTGGCACTCCATTTATCCTCTTTAAAATAGTTCCTCTATCTACTCTGTCACCATCTTTACACACATTTTTAGAAAAAGAAAAAAAGAACCACCACAAAAACAAACAAACTCACACAATACATCCCTGAGCATACACATAGGATGAAGTTTCTCAGCCATAACTTCGTAGGCTGAACTTTGAACCTGTAGCTCCCAGGAGTCCTGCTGAGCCTATCTCAGTAAGATAAATACCTGCAATGCCTCAGCCAGCAGGGAGAAATGGGAATTTCCCAAAAATGTGAATGCTCAGAATTCTGGCCAAATAAGGCAAAAACTTCAATGAGTCACCTTCTCCTGTACTTAGGGTGGCCTTCAATAAGTCCAGAGTCATGTTTTAACAACACATGAAAGTCTAATAGCTTCTCTTCTCACCAGAAGAGAAACAAAGATAAGAATCAGCCAAAAGGAACCAGGCCAAGGCCATGAAAACCTTTAAGTTTCAACAAATATTTGCCCAACGGCTACAACTGAAGAATCAAGTCAATATTTGATTTGATAACCTCACAGACACATAGTTTATGTCAGCATGTCATGCCACACCCACTACTCTAACCCTATTCCTGAAACTGCCTAATGGATTTTGACTGTCATGCTTCTTTTTTTTCTCTAAGAGCATGTCAATGTCCAGGTTAACCAGAAATTTCAGACCATATTTTGCTACACATAATAAAACAGCAAACATACTTTTGTCCCAGTGTGGAATCTAAGGCTTTACAGAGATCCCAAGGTTTCAAATACTCTGATCAGCCAGGTCCCTGCCAGGGCAGGCAGCTGCTGACCTGATAGTTTTCAATTTCACTTGGGAATAAGCCATTAAATAGTCAGGAAAGCAGGAAAGGAGCACCTACAAAGATCCACTGTATTTTTCATGCTATCTGGGGAGGTTTCTTCCCTGGTTAGAATAATTTCAAGCAAAAGTTCGTTATGCACAAGCTTTCTAAGAACATATAAAGGATTTACAACAGATTGTTGGCAACGCTCTGATCACCTTCCTGCATGTCTACAAAAATCATCAGATTGAGAGCTGCCTTAAGCAGAGTAACTTTAACCTCTTCCTTATTGCCTTATAATTTAAAAAAAAAATTAAAAAAAATAAGGGGGGGCAGAAAACGTAGTGTTCTGCAACCCAAATTCATTAGCTAAATGGGAAGTCATAGCTGGCAACTGCAGACCTAGAATCACTGAACTTCCAGTAACTTCAAAGCAGCCCAGATTTCTCCAAAAGGAACACACGCAAAGAATGACATCTGAGGCTCTCAAGGTTAGACAGAAAATACGAGCACAGTGGAAAGTTCTTTTACCCAGTAGCTCTCTCCAACTTTCCTTCCAAAGCGTTGTTACAACTTCAGTTCATCCCCCTGGCAGCCTGAGGCAGTGACCTGCTGTCAGCCAGGCACGGAATGTTCGTCAGTCCTGGGAGCAACTTCACCCAGCTCAGCGAGTCAATACCAGTTATTGACGGGTGGACACACAGCCCAGATGCCATTTTCAAGCTGGTGAATTTTCAGTATTTCAGAACAAATATTAATAAAGGTCATTAGAGTCTTGCTTTGCTAATGGAAAGAGACTAAAACTTTTCAAGGGATAAATTAATCTGATTTATAAATACTCCCAGCAACAAAAGATAAGTTAAAAGTTACTGGCAAACTGAATACACCATAGGTATCTTTCAGGCATCATATTAACCACATATATATTTTTAAATGCTATACATGCATAATTATGCTACAAATTATAATGGTGCTACATAGACAGGTAGGTACAAATTCTAAATAAAGTCATGATTCAAAACTGCATGAAAACAAGAATTGGTCCAGCAGAGACCACAGTAACATGTGCAAATAAGAAGAATAGGCAGATTAAAATCTGTATGTGCATTAAAAATTTGTACTATTAGATAAGCATTTATGAGTTTGGATTTGAGCATGTATTAACAGTAAAGCAAACCCCATGCTACAAAATGTTACAAAAGAAAGCAGTCACTGTAAAATTTACAGTTTTGTCTTTTTGCCAGATGATAAAAATTATTCCCTGCATGGAAATTAGATTCTTCAAAGTTACCATACCGAATCATTTAATTTGTCTGAGTGCTTCTAATGCTGTTATACTCTGCAATAAGAATTTGAATTTTAGATTGAACTAATGAAGGGCAAGGTATTTCTTTACACACACAGTAAGAAAGTCGACTTAATAGCCAGATGCAGCACAGCTTATAAAAACAAACAGTAGCCCACTGCAATTTCATGTAGCCAGGAGAAGGATGGGCGTGTCTTGTATAGATATTATCTGTACTTAAATATTTCAATTACATCCCTTTTACATGCCCTCTGTGTGTAACAATGCCTCAAAAGCTAAACCTCTGTTTAGTTAAATTTGTTTTTTTCATTATGCAGGGTCGGCCTTCCAACTGTAAAGCCTGAAATTTGAATGACAAATGTTTATATGGAATTTGAACGATCTTAAAAGCTCTTACGGGTTTTAATTGATCTTATTATTCTTAAATTATTTATTGCATATTTAGCAACCCTAAGAAGCGCAGGCATGGCTCAAATCATTCTACCTGGGCTTTGTGTTCCATTAAAAAAATCACCAATAATAGATGTGCAGTGGACAGTCTAGGGAAATACTTCTATGTCATATAATAAAGATTTTATTAACAGTAAAGTTCTTGTTACCCTTTGTTACCAATTATAATAGTCCATTAATGACATTAATTATAGATCACGGAAGCACTCCTCACAAAACATAATGTCATAATGCCACCTTCATTATTTCTTCCAATTAAGAGTTAATGCAGAGATTAATTTAGTGAGAACTACTCCATCTCTTTCTGGAGAAAGATTATGTGTTAGATTTAAGTGGTCAGAAATGTTTGTCAGCAGAAGGAAATCTGTTGATAAAAAGGGGATATTCAGAGGTTGTGCTGAGTAGAATATACTTTAAACCCATGTGGTATCTTCTTTCCCCTACCACATCCCCACTATCGATTGCTCTGTTTCATGAGGTTCTAATGTACATTGGTCATTCATGTTGCCATAAGCATGATCTTATTAATTTTAAGCAAAGAGTTCAGTCCTTGGTTAATTACCCACAGCCTGGCAGGTCTCTATGCACCTTATGAGCCTTGCAATGCCATCCCAACCATCAGAGAGAGGCAAGGCCATCAACAGTTTTCCACAGGCATCAGAAGCCTGCATGATGTCATTACAGTCCTGCAGAGCAGCCTAGAACTGCTCTAATACATGAAAAGGACAAAAACCAGCTATACAGATGTTAAACATCTGCACACTATCCAAGTGCATTTTGTCCCAGGTACTGCAACGCACCGTGGAAATAAATCAGTGGACAGCCTGGGCCAGAAGTAAATATTTCAGTACAAAAACCTTCAGAAGTGTTCTGATTGTCGGAATGACTCTTTCTTGTCCTCCTGCACTTTTTAAGAACTGCATTGGGTAGAGTTATCAAGTCACCTGATTTTCCCAACAACTAAACACAGAACAGTTTACTGGCACTACCTGTTGGGAAAGGATGCTTAACAACCTGCAATGCACCTGAAGAGCCCAAATCATCTTATACAGGGTTTCAAACCTACTACCATTAAGATTCAGTCAGACAAAACTGAAGTTACACTTGTTTCCACTATAAAAGAAGTTGTCACTTTGTCAAACAAGTTCTCACTAAAGATGACTGCAAGCATAAATCATTAATGCAATTTATGAGAATGATTAGCATGCATCCTTGTTGTCTTCTAGTTCAGTTACCCCTTGTACTGGTAATTACAAAAGACAAGAAAAGAATAGTAATTTCAGATCTCTAAAATCATCTGGAGAGTATGTGAGAAGAGAATGATCAATAATGCTAATCTACTGGAACCTAAATTCCCAGAAAGAGATATTTTATCATAAACGATTATTTAAATCATCTGTGTTGTTTCTCAAAGTCTCTCATTCATAGTTTAAAAGAACAAACACAAGAGAATAGACACTGAAATAATCATACAAACTCTTAATTATAACTGCATTTTGAAAGCTTCTAGGTGAAGTGCACATCACCATCTTCTCTCATTGACCACAAACCCAACGTGAGAGATGTCATTAGATGATCTCTGTACAAAGAGGGAATTTGCAGAACCCCTCTCCTCCCCAATACTTCTAACACCAGAGATGCTCCAAAACACCTGATAATTTCTAAAATCCAAAAAGAGTTAACAGTGTATCTTTAAAATTATTTTCTCAGTGGGAATGCCATCAACCATAATAGAAACGTGTCCACCCACAGTATCTTCTTTATTATTGACTGAACTTTGTTAGCACTTTACATTGATTTTGACAATAAAAGTTATACTGAACTTTAAGAATCTTTTAAGTATTTTACAGCTAGGAAAAAACAGTATGAAAGAAAGCAGAGGAAGATTTAAAAAAAAAAATGAAAATCAGAAAAAAAATCAGAGCAAGCATGAATAGAAAGTCCATCAGGTAAAAGGAGCAACAGCAGAGCTGTTATATAAAAATATACCAAAATATATACTAAAATATACCAAAAATAAACATCTCATGGAGCAAATAGGCGACTTCTATAACATCCCTGGTCCTTTCTCTCTCTACCAACATAAAACAAGTACCCAAATTGTAATGTCAGTGTTGGTTGGTTACTTTAAGATTACAAACTGCCAACAGGTTAAGCACATCGCTGCTAGGATCGTATTTGAGAAACAGATAACACAAGAAATGTTACATCTGCCACATACCATCCTTCACGCCATCCTACTCACTTCAGAAGGTTCAGATTGGGGAATACTCCAAGTCTTTCATAGTTTTCCACTATAAAAATCCTGCCTTTTCCTGGAACTCTGTAAAATTCTTGGGAACACTGCTATTGTGTACAGATCTACTTTTAGATTTCACCCGCTTCACTAATCTCTTTGGATCAGTGGATGGGAAAGGCAAAATGGTTTGGAGTACTTCTACCTCAGAGAAGTCTCTGGACATTACTAAAACTTAGAGCCTTTAAAAAGCCATCAGCCAAGTAAATAATATAATAGCCAGGGAGAAATCACTCATGAGAAGAATCTGTTTATTGATGCCTTTTATACCTAGGAATGAAAAATAACGTATGCAAGCAATAAATCATAGAATCATAGAAACATTTAGGTTGGAAAAGATCTTAAGGATCATCAAGTTCAACTGTCAAGTGAACAGTGCAGCACAAAACTCTCAAGCTTTCCTTTCTCACCATACAACACCAAATCTGGATAATGGGCCCTCCAGTGGGAAGGAGGAATATCCAGCTGTCATGGTTTAACCCCAGCCAGAACCCAGCCCCACACAGCTACTTGTTCACTCCTTCCCTGGTGGGATGGGAGAGGGAAGTAGAAGAATAAAAGTGTGAGACCTCATGTGTTGAGGTAAAGTCAGTGTAATGGGTTAAGGTCTTGACGGCACAGGAATAACTAAAACATCCCTGAGTTATCAACAGTGTTTCCAGCACAAATCCAAACCAGCTCCTGAGCAATTACAGTGAAGAAAATTAACTGAACCCCAGCCGAAACCAGCACAGGAAGACCTAGACCTGCCTGAGCACACACCTATAAAACATTGCTTTCCCCTCTGGGGGCTTCACAAGATCCACAGAACTTGTATACTAAGAGTCTGGGCCACAGGGGATATAGGACCTGATTATGAACCATAAAAATAGAAAGGCAAAATCTAAACTACCTGCAGTTTCAAAAGCTGAAAATACTGTTATTTTTGTGGCAGACTAAGGAAGTCTCAGAACTGAAAGTGGTCTGTAAACCAGGGTGTTACTTTAAAAGTAAAATAAAAATTTTATATTATCAAAAATAAATGCTCTTCATTACAATTTCAGCAAAGAAGAGCTGGATAAGAACATGCAGTGGGTTTTTTTCAGTGCTCACTCTGGAACAACTGCCACTGTTAAATTCAAGTAGAAAATTCAGGCTTTTAAGGATACCTCAGACAAGCAAAAACCTGACTTATCTATTGATAGCTCAGCCAGCTTCCTTAAATGGACTGCAAATAATTTACTGAAAGGTTTGTAAAACTCTAGATATTTTTCAGTGCAGTAAAAAAGATGACAATCTTGAATTTCTTTTCCAAGAGACGTTTCCACATCAGTGGAACTGTGCACTAGGAGGCAAATAGGAGATGATACAGTACAGGTGATTGCACATACCTTCAGAAAAGATACTAAGAATAAGGTTTTCTAAAAGTCATCCCAAAACCCAAGGTCCTTTTACATTCTTGGGAGTTTGGAGTTTGTTTGGGATGTTTTTATGGGGTATTTTTGAAGGGCCTAGGGGGCCAGGGCTGGAAAGGAGAGAGGGGAATTATATGCCTTTCCTAGCGCAAAAGCAACAACAGCAATAACAGATAATTGCATCCCTTGCATTTCACAGATAGGGAATCAGACATATAAATAAGGCACAAAGAGCTACTTACATTTTAGAAAATAGACCTAAATCTAATCCTAAATAGACTCTTCCCAGCCTACTAACAGGAAGGTACCCCACAGTGATCCAACATGGTTAACTGCTGATGAAGAGTTCAAGTTTTATGAATCCAATGAATTTGTAACTGAAGCAAAAACTATTATTACACCCAAAAATTTGCATGTGAAAAAAGGATTTCTGATGGTTCAGTCCTACTGTAGGAAAGACCTAAGCCTTATACCAGGCAATTTGCTGTAAAGGAACAAATCCACAAAGAACATGAATGAACTGAAGGTGTAGACATACACAAATAGATGAGACAACAAAAAAGCATAAACACATACAAAGTATGGAAAGAAATATCTTAAGTCAAACAAAAACCAATCCAGTATCCCACATACAAAGACAGCAATGCAGCCAGAGTCAGGTAGCATCATGATTATGTTGAGGTCATATGTTGTTGTCTCCACCATCTTACCAAAAAGTACTGGAATTCCCAGTTGAGTACAAGTCAAAGTAAAATTATATTCACTTGACAAAGAATTATTTTTTAAATTCTCCAATGAATTTGGAGATTTTTGCCACATAACATATTTACCATTATTTTCATTCAAAGCTTCCCAATGAAAAGTCACTCATAGGAGCATAGAGGTGTCATCTAGGGACAAAATCATAGAAGACATTTGTTGCCGTATTAAGGATTAACTTTAGGTATTGCACGTTCAAAAAGTTGGTATATTCCTGTAAATCTGTTTGCTAATAAAGCAGATATGGATTTGCTTCCATTTGGTTTATTCATACATTATTTATTAAACTTTTCCAAACTCTTAAAAATAAAAGCTACAACCAATAATCTCAATGAAGCAGGAAGTCTAAGAAAACAGGCAGTAACATCAAACCTTTTAAAACTCTCCTTTATCACCTTCCTATTATCTTAAATATAAATGATAGTGTCCCCAGTGACTGCCCTCGGGCAGGCTTTCCTTTTTGCCTTTTCTCTTCTTCTAATTCCCTTATTTAATGCCAAAAAATTTTCAAAGATAGAGTTTTTCCAAAAACAGGGAACAAAAACACCAAACACTTCCTATTTTCCTTAAAGCATCCCTGGAGAGGTTTGCTTCCTGAACCACCCCATTTCCTGAAGTAAATTCAAATTAGACTACAGATAACCCTGAGGTTTGAAATTATTTAAATTACTTATTAATTGTTAATAAAAAATAGAATCTTTATTTTGTTTAATTTATACTTCACATACAATTCCTTTCCAAATTTTATTCAGCAAGCAAATTTATGTAATGTAGTTGGCAGACTGAGACTTGTGGTACCTGAGTTCAGTATTTTGCTCTGTCACAGAACAGTTTTTCACGCGTCACTTCAACTTCTATGGCTTTAATGAGGGCCAGTTCATTGATGTCTGTGGAACATGCAGATGTCAATATGAGGAATGAAGGAAAAAAGATAAACCCAGGGGTGTCCCCAGTTCACTAAACACCTGTGAACATTCCCAGAGCTTGCAAACTCAGAACATCATTGCAGTCCAAGTCAGCAGCGGCTATTTTTCATAAAACATACAAAGCACAAACTTGCATTGATATCTGCAAGCACAGAGGTTTTCAAAAATAAGGTTTGAATGTCCACTTGAGAACTTCCAGGGCTTTGCACAAGAAAAGAGCCTAAAATAACCTACTCCCTCCACAAATACCAATGCAAAAGTAAACCAACTAAGTATGTATCTGTACTATTAACTGTATTATCAAAGTTTAGCAAAAACCCATACATTCAAATCATTTGTTATCTACTGAATTGGCATCAGTTTGATTCCAATGCATCAAAAGATGAATTTTTGTACTTCATTACAATACTCTAAAATAAGTTTCATAGAGGAAAAAGAAAATAATTCCTCAGTTTGGCATAGATTATCCCAAAATATTTGGTTGGTTTTTTTCACAATGTTTGTTGGGTAGGTCATGGATAAGATGGAAACACAAATTTAAACTGATCCAGCTTCTGAGTGCATATTTAAGATGGTTATTGCTGGGAATCAGTGTTGTATAATTGCATGCTCCTTGTATTTGTAAAGTACATTAAATGAATACGCTCAGATTACAGACATTATACCATGCATTTTTTCAAAGGGAGTATCCATTGCAAGTACAAGGTGTTAAGAACTCGTTATAACTCATGTTATAGTCATTGTAACAGCACTAGCTGTTACATCCAGCAAAAAAGGACCCGTGAGTAAAACACAGCATTACCACCTACTGAGCAAGACATCTGTACACAGAAAAGGCATCCTACTCCTCTGCTTCAACCACCACCTACTTGTGTCACTTATTTTGGAAACAGATTCAGAATTGGCCAGTGGGAAGATACCATCAAATTGGCATTTTGAGCACCTGGAGCAGAAGTTAACACCTGGTTATATTTTTGCCATTTGAAAACATGCAGACAAAGAGAAGAGCGGGTCCATTTAGTGTGTTGTACAAGATAAGCTTGAGGACAAGATTTCCTCTTAAGACATACCTCACACAGAGACAAATCTGCCACAACTAATAAAAAATCCCAAGCAAACCGCGCCCCCCCCCCAAAAAAAAACCAAACCACAACCAAAAGCACATTAAAGAAGCAGAGATTTTCCAAATCTATCTTAAGGGTCAAGGCAACAAGTCTGATCTTGACAGTTTTTGTAGATATAAATGATGTACATGGACAGCCACTAAAAAGAAGATTAAGCTTTCAGGATCCTTCACAAATCTATTCTCCTCCTCAACTCAGAACTGCCATAGTTTCCCACTGGTTACCACATCCATTCTTTTCATATACCAGAGGTTCCTGGCTGGTTTCTCAACACATGGAAGAGGCTGTAACTCCACACACCTTTCCTTCCACATCTGCTAAAGCTAAGACTCTTCCTGACAACAGGCTGCAGCAGTGGCACTCACCCTCGCAAACTACCTGTGGCTAACAAGGCATTAGACAATTTCAAACTATTTGAAAAATCTTTTTATTGATGTTATTTTTAGTTTGAAAAATAATTTACAAAGAAAGAAGTATATGAAAGTATTAAATTGAGGCAAAATAGAGCTTAAAGCCTGGCAATAATTTAGAACCCCTTGCAGATCCATCACATCTTTCATGCCAAAGATGAGTAAATGCAGAGATCATGGGATAAGCAGAGATGCAATGAGAGAAAATGTCCATCCTGAGGGAGAGGAGGGAAGGGGAACTAGATTAAACTACTTCATTTTTTTCAGATAAATTGTTAACAAAGTGCTGCTCGTTAAAGCAAGAGCTGCTCCTTAGTAACTGCACGCTACACAAGACACTGCAAACAGCTCAAATTTCCTGATTTTTTAATATAAAAACTTCACTATTGCCATAAATAAATCCAAGATTGCTACAGCACCACCTTACTCTTCCACTAAAGATATTTTGCACAAACATTGAAAGAAGTGGTTAAGCAGATTCTACAGTTCATATAACCAAGTAATTTAGGGGGTTTTTACATGTTTATATATTTTCCAACCACTCTCCTTGTTCAACATGGTTACTGTATCTTCTCTGGGAATAGCACAGCAGGTAAAAATGCTTGTAATACAATACCACACACTTTTAATTCTTGCCAGCCTGGTCCTCCATTATACTTTATCTATATCTTATGCATCAGCAACTGCAAACAAATGGAGTTTTCACAGAAATCTGATAATCACTTTGGAGAGTTTTCATGTCATGTAAGCTTAAACCAATGTTTAATTTGGTTTTCTGAGAAGGAAAAATCAGAACCTGTGCAAGATTTAGCATGATGTCATTGGAAAGAAGAATGTTAAGGTCAATGAAATAACTAAGACAAATTCACCAAAGTAATTGCCATTTTGCATCAAGATCTGCAAAAATGAGAACTGGACAGTAAAAAGAATCAATACATGACATCTTTAGGCAAGATTCTTCTTACCTGAATCTTAGAACATTTAGTGCATGATTTCATAGACAGGACTTTGGAAGCCTCCATGTGCCAGTTCTCCCAGATCATTCTGATCCCTAGAACATTCTATCCTGTACAACATCCCTAAATACACAAATAGCTAAGCCACTCTAAAGTGCAACATGCCCAAATAACTAAGAAAGTACATGCCTGATAATTCTTTAAAGGTAACCCATTTGTCATGCACCCCTAAAACAAGCACACAACCGTCAAAAAAGGAAACCCAGCTTCCAAAATTCAAGTTGGCCAGAAGGAAATGTGCTATTATTAAGATGAGACAAAAGGTCTTACCCATTTGGCTGAGAGATATCTGTCTCCCAACACAATAACAGATGCTCAGTGCAGTGTTACACCATCCCTGTCATGTCCTGCACTCTGATGTCAAGACTCCCAGCCACCCTCATCACCTCTCCTGATGGTTCTGCCACTGCACCAAAATCTCACCTGACCAGCCCATCACACCTTGTTCTGCAGCATGGCCAGGTACTGCAAGGCCAACACTGCTGCCTTCATTTTCTGTTTCCCTGCTTTTATTAGCATCTCTTTCAGTCCAAATGTTTCCAAGATAATTATTACATCACACTTTTCAAGCAGATATTTAAGCACCTACACAAATAGGATTTGCACAAATGATTTTACAGGTTATCTGTAAATTGCTGATGCTCCAACCACCCCAACAGTCACAGCTGAAGTGTCCTTGGAGATTAAAATAGTTGCTCTCAGTTTTCCTTAGAATGTAATGGCAAAGGGGTTTTGGTAATCCTCCAGTTCTTGAAGATTCTGTCAAAGACAAGATCTTGAGCTCCAGAAACTTCAATCAAATACAAAATTATCCAAAGATATTTTCATTACTTCCCATAAATTCCAGTACCTTTTCACATAACCCGCAATCTACACTAGGCATCTGTGTATTAGTACAGGAATGAGACATACAGGTTTGGCAGAGCCAAGCTGAGTAAGAACAAAATAGCAGGTATTTCACACTAGTAAGAATTTCAAAAATCTTTCAAAAAATCTTTTTCCACCTTTTCAGAAAATGCAGTGAGAAAGCTTTTATATATCTTCTCAAAATTGACCAAATTAGACCAATGTTGAGTATTTATAATATTTATTAACCTTTATGTCCAAAGTCTTTTCTCTCAACTGCCCCCTTTTATCTTAAATGTTTTTTCTTGAATTGATAAAGCTGTGATACTTTCTAAGCATTACTAGGCTTAGAAGTCTAGCTTTAAAGAGCTCATAACTGATGTGTAAAAGCTTGGTTTTGACCAGAATTCAAAATCATATAATCTGTATATACATAAGATAAAGTCTGCACTGGCCCAACTACATCAGTCATGAGAAATAAGGTGCTGATCAAACTTCTCAGCAGAGACAAATTTTAGGGGGAAATTTATCTTTTTACTAACAACACACTCTACATCTGATAGATAGACTGTAGCAGCAGTACAGTCCTTGATTGCTAAGGATGATACTACAGCAAACTTTCCATTATCCAGACCCACCAACTGAACAATTTAGTTTTCTAAGCTGAAATACCTTAACTAGTGCTGCAGTATTCACTTGATCCACCAATAAAATATTGGTATATTTCATTTTTTTAATATATTTTACTGATATATTTTACTGATATAAATCAGTGCTACAGGATAGTAATTCCTAAGGAAGAATAATTATGCCAACATGAGAACTTCCAGTGATGCATCTGCATTCAGAAGAATCAAAGAAAGCTTTTTCCTAATATAAATATGCTATCATAAGAAAAGTAGAAGTAGTAAAAATGTGCATTTCAATCCAGCGGAAGTAATGTCTCCATTTAACAAGATGCTTCAAGTTTCTCAAGGGAGTTGGTTTTTTGTAACACAAAGCACTACACTTCATGTTTCTATTATGTCATGTGTCATTTGTCTTTCTCTAAGAAATCTGTGTTGTCAATATCTATTTTATTGTTCAGTAAATTTTCATTACACATGCCATGATGTCTACATTTTGTTATCTCCCTGGTATACTTGCCACTTTTCATATTTTTCTAACAGTGAAATGGATTTAAATTCACAGAAAAAAAAAAATCTTGTAAGTGGTCACTGTGCCTAGGCAGTCTTTTCACCTAAAATAAGCATTTCTCTTATTCAAGGATAAATAAATTATTTCCAAAATAAATTACATCTAAATTAGACTCACCATTCAGTTGCTTTGGGAAAGGACTCATAGGTTCGTTTGGGTTTTTTTAAGGATGATACAAGTTCTTAGCCCAGGGCCTGGCAATGGAAATCAGCCAAAACTCTTAATTTGGAATCACTTACAGATCTTCACCCAAAGCACTGAAATCGATTTACCATATAGGATTTTAACGTATCAGCAGCCATAGGCAGAAGTTATTTTCATCCATTATTAAAAAATCAAACCTCCAAGCCAGCAATCTTATGTGGTACATAAAACCACTGCATCTAAATTCAAAGATGCATTTCTCTTAGGCCTGTAGAACCACTGAGCTCTGAGGTTTGCAGAGCTGCTCCTGCACACATCTCACATTGTTTCAGATGGCAGAAACAATTTGAATTCCTTTAAGTATTGGTCGGCTTTTCAAATCCCTGTGGTGACCTTGTTCAAGCTGATGCTGCAAAGTTACAATTGAAAACCAGCTCTGAAACCACCACATCAGTGGCCCACATCTCCTCTTCGGTCCAGGGAAATCTGGCTTTGGCAGGAAAAGCAGCAGTGGTCTGGATACATGGGAATGACATCTGAACCATGTGAAACACCATAAATAAGAGCTTCACAGAAGCACTAACCTAAAAACCATTCTCCATGTTCCTTTGGGATGATAAAAAGAACCATCTAAAAA
>VYXD01008937.1:4061968-4130137 GCA_013397195.1 Hylia prasina | reverse complement strand
AAAAAAAAAAGGCAGTTCAGCCTCTTATTAGAATTATATTGTGATATTATAATTCCTAAATTCAGTACAGTTATATGGGATGTGTTATAAATTGGCCCAAAGCAATCAGTAATTCTGATTTCTGTGTGCAAACTGGTGATTAGGAACATTTACAAAACCTTCCTAGAAATCAGGCCAATGTATAAAAGAGAAACAGACATTGCATAAATCGTACAGAAAAAGGAAAGAGAAAATACCAGAAGTTCTTATTACAAGAAATTAAAAAGTTCCTTTTTTAAAAAGTATGGAACTGCTATAAGTCAAGTACGAGGGAAATGTCCATGCATATTATACACCCGGGCAGCCTGGTTTTATTAGCACTGCAACAAAAAAAAAGTCTTATAATCAACTGTCCTATAGGCAACTGCCAGCCCTGTTGCTTAGCATAGGAAAGCCTATCCCTTCATCCCCATTCCAACAGAAAGATAAAAGTCACTTCAGCTTCGGTAATGGAGAAAGATTCCTGAAACTACACAATCTCACAAGTTCTCACTGATAAAATAAGAGAGGTTGCTAGAGATCTACTTGGTTTAGAAACTGAATTAATTTTCTGCCTTATCAAAACTGGATTTAAGTAAACAGTCACAATAGTTTTAATGGAACACGATAGCTTTATAACAAATTCAGAGTTTATTGTGCAGTAAGATGGTGCAACAGAACCATCAAAGAAAACCAAACAAGAAGCCAAAAACAAACCAACAAACAAAGGATTAAGGGAGTGGAAATGTTCCAAGAGAAAAGATCTTCATTAGTACCACAAGTCTCCATTGCAAAAATATTCAAAGCAACTGTACACCAAGTAAGTCAATCTGATCTGTACCTTGCCCAGAATATCTATCAGTTTGCCATTCCTTTTGCCATTGCTTCAAGGGGAGACATGCACTCAGTGCACAAAACACATCACATTTGATGAGACCTTGTATAGGTCAGGATTTTATTTAAGAAAGTGATTCAGTACTGGTTACTGAGTTACTGCTCAAATGTAGGATCAATTGACTCCTGTATGCCATAATCCCTATGATGAAAGCAAATATGGGAACTACTTGCACCTGACTTTCTGTGGAAGGGATGTAACATACAGTGAATTAACTACAGTCAGAAAAAGCCTGGGTTAACACAAGAAATAGAATATGTATTTTTGCAGGTATCAACAATGCAGTTATCACAAAAACTGTGTTACAAAATTTGTTCTTAAAAACTGAGATCCAAAACATAACTTGATAAAGGATTAAGCAAATCAATTGTTGCCAAAGCATTTCTAGATGTTTGCTCTGTGGGTGACCATGAAAGGGAATGTGTTCCCTAAATGCAGGCTTTTGACTAAAGTTCAAGCTGTGCATGTTTTCCAACAAATCTCATTTCACAGAGGTTTAAGATAAAAGTCAGACTCTTAAATAACTAAATTCCAGACTAAGTATCAGGAGAGGAACTTAAAGCCCTTACTGAGGCTTGAGAACCAGGTAATCCCAGTGGGCCATGACATTACTTGTGCTTTGACTGTCTGTTAGCAGGAACTTTCCTCACTTCCACCTCAAACAGAGGAAGGGACAAGATTGGAACAGTGAAACTTACAACCAACCAGAAAATAAAACCACCATTAGGAAAGGAATGGCTGCAATCCCCTGGCCAGCTGCAGATAAACAATAACCCTACAGTTCTTCCCCTCAACACACAAACAAAAATCTTCCAAGTGTCAAGGCAGGAATCATTTGGTCAAAAGTTGTAACTAAAATACCTGCATTAGCATCAATCATGCACCAGAAAGCTTCTTTCTCTCAAGTAATACTCCTTCTAACTCCCCTAATTAAATCTCCTTATTCATTTTACAACAGAGCAACAGATTCTGACAAAGCAGCAGCAGTCAGGATTCTTGAATTATTAAATATTTTTTCGTACATATTGATAACTCCATGGTCCCAAATTATTTTTCAAGACAGAAGAGAGAGAGTCAGGTACATAGGGAAATAACAAGTGTAAAAATACAAATATGTGCACACAACATGTGTGTGAGCAAGGGAGAAGCCATACCAGTAACAGTGAGGAATTCAGACTGCATCACACGAAAAATTTAACAGACAACTCTGAAAATAAATGGAAAGTATCTAAACATTTTTAAATTACTAAAATAGGCATATTACAATCTATATAAATAAAGACATCACAAAGGATTAGATCCAAAAAATCAGAATAACATTTTTCAGTCTGAATCAAATACTTGCATTTAGTTTGTAATTAAACACCTTCTGGCAAACCAGAAAATATCCAGCAGAGAAATATAAGAAGACATGATACTCATTTTGAAGGCAATATCAGAAAGAAATTGAGAACACAGCATAGATGCTGGTGCATTAACGTGAATGCCAGTTCAGAGATTCAAAATCTTTATCAAACTTCACATCAGCTAAATAAAATGAGTTTTTAATGAAAACTTATTTCTCAATTTTGCATATTTTAATTGACTATAAACACTCCTAAGGTAACGAAAGTGATAACACTGCAGAGTAGCTGTTTCCTCATCATCTTACCAAAAAAGTATAGTATTAAAAGCAACACATATTGAAATGAAGAATATCTAAAAATAATGTTAAGAAGTTTTTCAACAGATGCCCTCATTGCTTGTGCACATGAAAGTTGAGTTTTAAGGAAATGACATGAATTTTAAGAGCCAAGGAGCAGTGGCAATGCTGCCCCATTCCCATTCCCCTGAACATCAATAATGACGCAAGGGCCAGAACATTGGAACTACACTTGGGGAAGGTGTTTCAAAATAAACAGGATGATTTGATTTACAAATTAGGACTATAATATGCTTAGAAAACCAAAACAAATGGGGATGCATTCTTGAAATTAAGAAAGAGGGAAAGCTTTAAAATAAAAAATCTGTATATTTTGTTAAGAAAACAAAATTTGTATTCATAGATGTTGAAGTGGGAAAACAAGCATTAAAGACATGACCACTGATACTTGTTCCTGCCCAGTTTAACTACCTTTTTAGTAGGTATTCAACTGAAAACTGAACCAAGAACAAGACAAAAAATAGCATTACATACACATGCAGCATAAATCTACAATATCTGTCTTTTGTTTTGACTTATCTAACCAGCTCAGTGATTTCAAGCTTAGCGTTCCAATTTGTTATTGTCAAAAAAATCTGAATTTGAAGAACTGAGAAATAAACTAAACTAAATGCTATTTTATATACCATGCTTATGGATAAAATATAATTTCCAGATTTTCATAATTCACAAATACTTTTTTCTAGCACTGCCTTTTCTGTTTCTTGAAAAGACTGTTATAAGTTCTGTCAATTTAGGAAATTCTCATTTCAGGTAAACCATGCTCTGGTGGTGCCATATTGTTATTAATATTATTATTTATTAGTAGGAGCAACCTGACCAGTTTTGAGATTCTAAAGCTTTTATAAATGCTACAATTATTTGAAATTTTTCTCAGTAAGCACTAAATATCAAAAATTGCACCTTTACTCAGTTAAGCTGAATTACCTGTTTACCACTCATGAGGGCAAAATCATTTCATTAAGTATTAGGCAAACTTCATGGAAAAAGCCAACATAAAAGAATAAAGATCTTGAGATCTTTTGTAGTCTCAAATCATTAATTTGACATGCACAGGGTTGAAAAAAATTGGTTAGAAAAAGACACAGATAGTTTTATAAATTAGGAGAGGAAGTTTGTGTTAAGATTTTAGTGAAGGAATTAGACTTTAATGGCCAACCTTTGCAATATTCTGTAAATCAGCAGTAGACCCTGCCAAGAAGACCATAATGGCAGGGGATTTCACAGCATCATCCTACTAATTGACAGGACCCAACCTCACCAGGGTCATGCACTGCAAGTTGGGACAGCCACACTGCAAATTATCCCTGTTTTGCAGCCACCACTACAGGTCTGCTACCTGTATAGGGAATGTAACTAAGCATGCTACACTCTGGTGATTAAAAATTAGTATTTCCCAGTCTACGTGGATTTTAGAAGCTTTAGAAACAGAAAAACTTAAGGTAAGTGAGTTTTTGCCTACAATTCAGCATTATTTAGAAAATTAATGCATTGTTCCACATACTGTGGATATTAATATTCAGGTGAGACATGGTGCTTTCTGGGGGGTGACAAACAAGAAGGTTGCAAGCAAGGATGTATTTACACAGCATTGACCCAATGTTTCAAACTCTCTTGTGCAATTTGCCTGTACTTACAGAAACAGTAACAGTGCAGTCAATAAAACAACTTCAGCTAAAAACCTGACCCATACAAAAGTGGGTAAGAAAAGAATCCATTACATATGTAATATGTTAGTTCAACATGAAATTTTAGGACACTCAATCCCCAAGATTTCTTCTTCATTCTCGAAAGAAAAAAAAAGCATTCCATATATAAGCAATATATGTGACTGCTGAGTAAGTAAACTTCCAGTTCCCTGTAGGTACTTGTCCTCTGATAAGTTACATTCAGCATATATATATACTGAAAATTCTACATTGCTGTTCTTGGCATGTAATTAGGGGCAAAGGAAAATATGCAGGACTAGAATCTTAAGTGTTGGTTTAATAACCTTTATACAGCTCATTTCTGAATGATTTTCTTCCTCTCTGGAGAGGCTTCTAATGTCAAACACTGGTATTGAGGTGAGTCATGGTTACTGAAGAGGCACAGAGAAGGCACATGACAAAATTATTAATTATGGGGAGGGAAGGAGGCAGAGTATTCTCTTTACTCCATAAATGTCCTTGTAAAACAGAACATTTAATACTGAAGTCAAATAAAGTTTCAGTAGTCAATAGCCACTAAAGTCTTACTGCTGTTGATAACAGTTAGGTATTAAAGAATGCCATTTAAAAACTGTTGCAAATGTGATTTTTAGAAGGCATTGGAGATTTTTGAGAAGGCAAAAAGATTTACATTTTTTCAACTACAGTAACAGAAATTGGGCAATTATTCGACATCTAAGATATCTAAGCTATCTATATCTAAGATAGTGAGCTAAACAGCTTTAATATAGTAATTTAAAATATACTCTTTCATAGTGCTGGCAGTTCATTTTTGTTCATGTCTCAGATTCCTTCCTTGCACACCAAATGTTAAGAATTGTACCAAGGCAAACAGGAGAGGTGGTCAGCACGATTTTCTGCTAAACTGAAATCTAACACTTCATATTCTAACACTTCATATTCTAATACCAAAAGGTTTATCTATAACTAATGACTTAAAGCAACAGGACAGGTGAAGTTTGGGGTTGGTCACTTGGGTTTGGAGGTTTTTTGAGGGAAAGGGGAAAAAAGAAAAAGAGAATTGTGGTTTCACTCTAATTCGTTTTATCTTTAGTAAATTACACAAGTTACGGAAACTATTTGTTTATGCTTTTTTATTTTGTATTTTACTTGCAGCCAACTTCCCACATTACAAAATAAGCCTAAAATAACTCATCTATGAATGTAGTCTTGCAGGTGGTGTTAAATTATTATGCAGTACCTTGTAGTGATGACAATATGCAAAGCAAAAGTTAAAATCAACAGTGGCAGCTAAAGAACATTAAGTTTATGAGCACCATCCAGGCTAAAGCCATTGAAATAATTTTCTTCCACTGAAAACTCTTAAACACTGAGCAGTCTAGAATCATGTTTATAATCTCAATGGAACCTTAGTACAAAAAATGAGTGTTTAAAATAAAGACCACTGCAAAAATTCTAATACTTCTTTCATTCCAGAACAACTGCTACAAGCATCCTCACCTGCTTTAAGCCAATTCAAACAAAACAGTTTCTAAGTTGAAAGATTCAGAAAGTGTTGAAAACTCTTCCTCCTGCTCCCTCTCCACCCCTTCTCCCCAAGATTAGGAAACCATGACAGGCATTTCAGTAGGATCTCACCTACGTACCACTGCAAGTAAATGTAACTTATTCAAAGTAAACTGCTGTGGAACAGGACAATTCCATAGGAGAAGCAGAACTTGAAAAGTAAATTAAATAGCTTTGGGGTTTTTGCTCTGGAATTCTTGGTGGTTTGCACATTTGGAGCTATAGAATTTCTAGATATAACTTAAAGTAAGAGGAAGAAGCAATAACTATGAACATCAAGTGCATGAGTACTTTGTTTACAAGTACAAGTGCAAACTGCACACAACAAGTGAGAGGGAAAGCCTTTTCCAAACCAGCAATATAGCCACAATTTTTCATTACATTTTTGCTTTATTACAGCAATTTTTTTTTTTACCAAAATTTGGGGATTATTTTCTTCTCACATTCTATCACCTTTTCAGAAGAAAACATGGAATATTATATTAGAAAAATTGATTAAAACACATTAGAGATATAAGTGAAATTGCAAACATAATTGAAATTACATTTGTTTAAATCAGCTTAGAATTTTTTACATTTTATTGCAATACATGCCACAGAAATATGTATTTAGAAAACAGCATGGCTCCTTATAAAACAGCACTCTGCTGCACAAACTCCAGTTTGCCTCCCAATTTTTCCTCTTAAGCAGTTATGAATCATTACATAGAGACTGGCACAGCAGGACTAGAGCGAGAAACATTAATTGCCCCCAGGCACCAAGTCATGGTCTCTTTCCTGCTGCTCTTCAGCACACCTTCACAGCTTCAGACACATTTCTGTTCNCTTTTTCCCCCACTGGATTCACGGAGGACAAGAGCTACCAGACCTTTCTACAAGACCACTGCTTCAACAAGACCATTTCATCTGGACTGCTACTAACACCCTAACTAACAGGGTGTCAGGTTGTATTCTGACTCTGTCAGTGGTATTTTGTACTATTGAATTTATTTTATTTTACTTCATTTTACTTTATTTTACTTCTTTTCTTTTCCTCTTATTAAATTGTACTTCTGACTTGGAGTGTCTCACTGGTTTTGCTTTCAAACCAGCACACGAGTCCTTACACAATGACTGGCAATACTTCAGATTGTTTCTCAAACTGTCTCAAGTTGAGCAAACAAATTCTGCATAGCAAAAGAAGGATCTTTAAAGGTAATGAAAATACAGCAGCAGATTTTGGGTTTATTTTTCATAAAGCTACAATGATTTTAGTAATTGGAAAAAAACAAAGCTCTTGTTCTTGTAAAGCTTTCAAAGAAATGAAAGCTTTCTTTAGAAAACTCTAGATGTCATCCCACTGCAAAATCCAACAAGTCCACCTTTTAAGAAAATTTACACTTCAAATTAAATCCTTTTAACCAAATATAAAACCAAATATAAACCAGATATAAAACCAAATAAATTCTGAAANGCTCACCCAGCTTTAGCAGCCCTCCCAGCTCCTGCTGAATCCCCCCCTGAGGAAGTCTCACCTTGAGAAAGTCCCACACTATTCCAAGCTGGTGAAGGTTAGGCAGGGGGGATTTCCTTTACAAACCTTGTGTTCTCAAAAGACAAAAGGAACAATGCCAACATTAACAACNCCCAAATAAATTCTGAAACAATGCAATACTGATCACACCCTACACATCCCAAAATCGCACCTTTTAACAGAAGTTCCAGATTCAATTAAAGCAATGTTATCACCAGAAAGACAGTTTCCTTTGCTACAAGTCCATGGAAACTATGACACTGCTTTAACAAACCAAAGGAAAATTTGAAGAAAAAGACAGTAAGATCCCTAAAATCTAAAGCAACAAACAAGCACAAACTTTAGCCAGGCGCTTACAGGTCAACACTGACACTTGCTCTGTATTTCCCCTTCTTCATCCTGTGTATCACCAGTTGGTTTTGGTCACCCATTTTTTCACTGTTTTACAATTCCTTTCCTTAGATCGCACTGTACTTTCACTTCCATAATTCTCAGGGGTATCAAATATAAACTCTTTAGCATCATGCCAGTTAACACATGAAGTGTTCAATTCTTCTCACCCTATCAAAACACATGCACAGAACACTGATTTTTTTTTTTAATTAATCCTGAAGACAAAACCAATGTTCTCTGCCCTACTGGAGATCCATCCCAAAAGAGTTCATAGTCCCTTATTTTATGCAGCCAGATTCTCAAAGACAAAAGTCTCCTCCTAGACTACAGAACTATTATTTGCAAGGCAACGTTTAATATCTCTTGTAGACTATGTAACAGGATTCAAAAAACAGCACTGAATCAAATAAAAAGCATATCCATTTTTAATCCAAAATAAACTCTCTAGAATACCCCAGTGGATACCTCCAGTGGCCCTCACCAGAAGAAAAAAAAAAACCTCAACAAATACAACCCCCAGAAGGAACTCCCCATTTACCACTGCCCTTGCTCAATTACTCCAAAAATATAAAATGTTACTTTTAACATTAACATCTCATGTTTACAATGACAGGTATCTAATGTTTCATGGGGAAGCTTATTTCACTGATACTCACTTTAAGGACAGAATTTTCTTGCAGATCCCCAAACCCACAGATTCTTAAGCATAACAAATACACAATCCTTAATTTGAAGTTGTACAGACCCAAACCTTAACCTGGCGGTAACAGTGAACAACAGACACAACAGGAGCTGCTAGTGCTTGGACATTTATACAGAACAAACCACAAGATAATAATAGATTCCACTGGAATTATCTAAGACAATATCATATATTAATATAATCATTTTCCAGAAAGCTATAATAAGATGTTTATAATTAGTCTGTAAGTACCTATATCTGTGGAATAGCTTGTTACAAACACAAGTTACTGTAGTTTAAAAGCAAAGAAGCTCTCTTTGGCTGAATCAGAGCCAAGGAGCTGGATTTCAGCCTCCCAACAATTATGTGAGCAGGCTTCATTAGGAATTGTATCTGTGAACTAACGCTAATCATAATTTAAGCAGGAATATAGAAGAAAGCACAAAATAATTTTAACAGATCAAATATAATTTAAGCTTCCAAAATAAAATATTTTCATTAAAACTTTAAAACAATCTGATGACGTTGTTTTCTAGGAAACACTTTTTTGCATGATAAAAAGTCTATAGTATCCTGTATTCAACTACTTAAAGTTTTTTGCCTGATACAATCCTACTTCTTACAAACATCAGAATAGTTCACTCTGCCAAGGAATTGCATTTATGAAAAATGTATGTTGTGAATGCCAAAGGCCATGTTTTTACAATGAAAAAAAAAAATAAAAAATCCAATACATCCTTTAAAAGATGACAAATAGTCTTTATGAAAGCCATTCCTGCTCTTTCCATTATGGAAAAACAAATCACAGTGGGAATACTAAGCTCAGCATATATTTGGCAGCTCACTGACTAGACAGACTATTAACTATATAAAGGGCTATTTCTGAACATTTTTTTCCTTAAATAAAGTTTTGATTTTTCAATGATTGAAATGCAGTGATGAATGTAAGTGCAAACTGCTTACTAAAAATAGCATCTCATTGTCCCTGCACTCCATATTCTACCACATCTTCTACATCAAATGCATTTCTTCTGTAGATTCCAATTCATCCCTTTAGCCTAGAACCTCTTCCATATTTCTTAACATCTCTTGTTCCCAGGTACTCTTTTATTTTCTACAGCTTCCCATCACCTGGCTGTCTACTCTTCCACCATGTCTATGTTTAGAAACCTTTTCTTAGATCCTAAAGCCTCACCAAGTCTCCTTCACTGCCTCTTTAGAGGCACATTGCATTAAGCGAGCTCTTCTCGTGTCTCCCTGCAGCAGTAGTCAAGCTCTCCCTTTGTGTGATAGAAATCACCTCTGACCTTATCACCAGGAGATAGTTTGTTGTCATTGTTGGTTTGTTGGGGTTTCTTTCAATATAAATATAAAATACAAGACTGAGAAAATGAGGGTTGTTTTTTTATGTAATGGAGCAAAAAAAGGGCTTGGTATTTATGATGAACCCTCTGCTACCAGCTGATAGCCAGCAGCATTCAGATGGACTGGGCTTAAGGTGTTTCATTAATTATGCGTATTAGAGGGATGTGTCCTATCAATAAATGAAACTTGAAAATGAAACAAAGCACCTCAAATTTAATATTCTGATGGTATTTCCCAATACTGAGTCATGTTTGATAACACTGGAAAAGGCTCACTGAACTGGAGATATGAACAGAAATTCAAAGTGACAGAACGAAGTACTGTGCGTGATCACTTGTAAAAGTTTAACATCTAAAAAGAGTCAGCCCAGTTTGCCCAAGAGCACACAACATGACCAATGTAAAAACTCAGTTGAGATATGAATTTTTAGGATTTTGTTATTTAGCTTTTAGTAATTTGGTTTTGAAGGAGTGTGGAAGATGGGGAATTTATCTGTATTTCACTGGATGAAATTTCATATACAAATTCTTTTTCTTGCTCTATCTCTTCCTGTTTTCTATGTCTGTGTTCAGGCAGCCAAGGGACCCAATGAGCACTTTCACTGAAAACAGAAAGAACTGATAAAATACTACATTCTTTATATTCTTTTCAGCCATCTGTCTCTCCACAGATGTAACACAGCAAAAGCTTAAATGGACTCTACTCTGATAAATACTGTTACAACAAAACAATCCACAGGTACATTATTTTCACCTCTTAAAAGAAAATAAAATTCAATTCTTTCAAAGTTCATTTTTGTTTCCCTCCCATGACACCATAAACCAACATTGAATGAAGGTTTTAAAAGCAACTTTTTAAAAATAAAAAAGAAAAATAGTGTAAAAGTTTGTATCCTAAAATATTTTTTATGATCATTTAAATAATTCATTTTCTATAGCAGAACAGACAAATTAAGAATGAGATATTTTCATTTGCTTTAAAGACAACCTAACTCATTCAGAAAGGACAGGGTGTGTGGAGCTAAGGCAGGAAAGACTGGGATTTGTGAAGATTTTACGAACAGCTAGTAAACACATTATCATAAACATTATAAATTCATTATAAATCTTTTCTACTCTGAGCAGCCATTTGAGTTCTACTAGAGTTCTTCTTTCTAATTTTGACTGAGAATGTCCCTGACTGCTGAAGGAGATACTGACACCAAACATAGGACAAGCGCTTCTTGTCAAAGCAGCAGATAATGGGGGACTATGAGTTACCCCAAAACAGCCAAATTACTGAGCTCATTCAAGATGTGGCCTTGTCTCCAAATGCCCGATGGAGCAGACAGCTCTGCACAGCCCTGGATTCCAGGCTTCAGGGGAGCCAGGGATTAGGCAGAACACACGCACACACGACCCCCCTCAAGGCTTCCTTCTGTTGTAAGAACCTAAAGCAGTGCAGCTCATCTGCCTGCACCCTGCTAACCTCTAATTGAGATTTCCTAGCAGAGGTATAATTTAGATGAATGAGATCAAAGATTCGCAATTTATTTTCAATGTCAAGGGAACTCAAAGGGTTTAACTCATGTACATAGTGACCCATTATTTTAAAAGGATAAAAACTTTTCCTTTCTAAAAAAGTAATTATACCACTAAGTATTGCAATTATTAGATAAGCAGTACCTCAGCATAAATGCAATACAGGAACAATCCTAAAGAAACAATCACAGTTCATAAATGTAACCTTTTGTATTGGATACCATCAGAGAGCAGCCTCCTTTGGTTTGCTTGATTTGCAGAAGCAAAAAGGTGTAACCAGACACTCCCTTCAACAAAAGGTTTCCAGTGAGTATGATTACTCTTCAAATCACTTCTCTTCAGAAGTGGATCTTTTAATTACTAAGGAAAGTTAATTGGAGCCTTAAACACCAGCCATAAGAAAAAAAAGTTTAATTCAAAGTTTCTTCCATCTCAAATTGCCATAATATTGGGTTTTAGAAACAAAACACATGACAACATCCATATTAAATCCTTAAGATATTAGAAGAAAATCTTTTTTCCCCCATGACTGCCTTTTCAAGGATCACCTGTCATACTCTATGTGATTCTTTGTATGAAATGATACTACACAAGTGATAACATATTTGAATTATAACAAAACCAATGAAAGGTTGTTGTTCTATATTTTATTGCTTTCAATATTTCTCCAGCAATCATCATTTCAGTCTGTCCAAACAATACTCTGTGCACTGACGTTCACAAAAATGTGTTTTCATCAGGAAGTTAGACACTGTCATTAGATTTCATGAAAAGCTGTACTTTTCAGTTTCTAGCCAGTTTTTCACACCTCACTGCATCATTGGGATGTGAATGTGACAGTTTTTACATCTGTCAGGTTTAGTTTTATTTACTTGAATACAAGCATTAATAACAGATTACTGGCAAACTGTAGAGAGATGATGAATTAGTTATGTTCTTATTATCCAACACTGGAATGGGACCAAGAGAGGAGAGTTCACCATATTCTCTGCTAAGAGAAAACCTACTGATCAGTCACAACAATCATCTACAAAGCTTGATAAATGCAGCGATTCAGGTCATTGTTTCAGAGCTGATATTTTAACTACCAGATCTTGCAATACCTTTTGATTTCCTAGAACTGTAAGAAACTTACAATTTCTTACAGTAAGAAAATTATTGGGTTGTCAACAGCTGCAATAACTTGAGATACAACTAGAAGACATATTTAACTGGCTCTAAAGCCTACTACTTTTCATATTCTTCTACTAGTTTCCAGAAGCCCCAGATACAAATTTTCACACCCTTTTATATCCTTGTAGAAGTAGTTGTCTATGCTGGAACATTAAAAACAAAGGAGAGTGTTGAGGAATTTTTATTGTACACCTTAAGGTGAATTGAATACATATTTGTGCACAAAAAACACACAAAACATCCTGTCACGATGAGGATCTTCGCTTCATAAGGCTCTGCCAGTAAATGGAATCACCTGAAGATACCTGAATGTTATGGATTAACACAGTTTGGTTTTTAGTTGAAGAAAAATATGGAATACCACCCTGTAAGGACCTTTTGAACTCCTTTAAAAATGACAGACCTATCAGAAGCCAGTTCTTGGCTATTGGCAGTTGGTTTGACCACTGAGAAAGCAGAATGTGACGTTTGGTAATACCCATCTAAAGCTGAGAACGTGTTGGAGCTGCCCTCTTTTCTTGGGGTGAGGCATCAGGTAACGTCGCGCGGCAGCCGGGCCGGGCCCGGCCGGGCCTCCAGGAGCCTCTGCTCCTGCGAGGGAGCAGCCCCAGCCATGAGACCAAGGGGTGGAAAAGAAGGCATCCACCAGCCTTCCCACTGGCATGGCTTGGAGATCGTTGAAGCTCCCGCCAGCAGACAGCAGAGACCACGTGACCACCGCAGGCCTCTTTAAGTCCTTCTTACCAGCAGATGAACTTTTAAGGCACTGGTCCTTCCCGGAGTGAAGACAAAGTGATTGAACCATAAAGAAACATAACATGAGACTGAGCCAGTGAAGAGAGAGAGTGAAAAGACTATTTGGGGCAAAGGAGGAGGAGTGGCCTAATTTGGCTGGATGTTTTCTAGTAAACTATAGAGAACGGACTATTTTTTCCTGTAACATATAGATGCTGTTTGGGGAGGATGTAAAGTGCTAATATAAGTGATAATGAAGGTTTTTTTGCTCCTAAGGAAAAAGGAGATTTTTTTAGTTTTGAGATTAAGATGATTTTGGAAATAGGAAAAAAAGATAAACTTTGTTTTATACTAGAAGAGGCATTCTTAAACAGTACCCCTAATAAGCAGATTATGGCCCATATGCGGTGTTGGGAAAGCTGCTAATGGGTAGGATTTCACAGTTTGCAGAGGCTTCTTTCAGGCCACTGCAGATGTGTGGCATAGAAGCCACCAGAGGACTGTTCCTCATGTGACCATGTCTCCATGGGACTGAGAGAAATTCCCTTCCTAAAAGAACTGATGAAAGATTATTTTTAAATGGTAAAACTGACTGAAATGACAGGTTTTTGTCTTTTTATGTTGTGTGTAGGAAAGTGAATACTTGTGGGGAGAGGGAAGAATGTTTTGAAAATTTTTTTGGTTTTTTTTTTCTTTTCTTATTTTCTTCTTAATTTGTGTGAATAAACTATCTTTTGAAATTTTAAGGTAAGCCTGTTTTGCTTTTTGAGTTCTCCTAGTCATATCTAAAAATTGCAAACACTAAACCATCACATTAATTGGTGCATTGGCCAGGAAAAGTAAAAATTGGCAAACGTGAAACTATTACACTGAATAAAACAAATCTGGCTCTAGCAAAGGTGGAAAAAAAAACAACATGTTTTAGCAAAATTACATTACCCTAGCTATTGAAAAACCTACCAAAAAAAACCTTAAAAGTATTGGCAGTCATAACTATGACAAATAATAGTATCAATTTTAGGTTTATTATACTCAAGCCCCAATCTGTAGTTCTCTCACACATGCTTACATATAGAAAATACATATATGTGTAATGCTCTTCATTAAGTAGAACTATTTATGTTTCAAAATCCATGTATTAATGCAAGGAAGCTCTCAGGAAAGAAATATGAAAAACTGTGGGAAATGTTATGAATAAATGTTGTCTTAAGGTTCTTTAAGTCTCAACCAATTAAGCATCAATTGCCAGAGTGCAAGCAGCTTTGTAAGCTTTTCACAGACAAGAGAAGTGTCCTCATTTATTCATGTCATTGGTGAGTTGTGCTCCAGGGACAGGTGCAGTTAGGAACCCCCATGTTCAGCATCAAGCATCATTGCTATGTAGCCCAATTCCTAAAATATTCATAACAGAAAAGGAAGACTTTGACCCAATAAGGAAAAAGGCATGACAAACTGAGCATCAAAAACCTGAGAGCTGTGGCTTTTTCCTCTGCAGTTGCACTGTTCATTCTAATAGTAAAAGTAATGGTCATTGGTTACGCCTACACAGACAGTAATAAAGCTGATCAAGCCCAACCATGAATATCTGACACAAGGTTTTAAAAGGCTAAGACTAAATCATGTGAAACATAAAAACATTACTAATTAAATTCTACCCATAGACTAAATAGGATCATGAGAAAAGACCGTTTCCTTCTTTAAACTTTATCTTTTAGTTCAGCCCTCCAACCATCCTGCACACCACTGCTGGGATCTGCAGGATCACATTTATCCCAGAGAATGTCTGCTGGGATTGCGGCACAGATCTCTCAGTCCCTGACCTGCTCACTGCCTACTCAGCAGCAGAGCACAGCAACCTGTGAGAAGGAAGGGCACAACCAGATTAAAGCCCTGCTACTGTTACCACTCTCCCCATATCAGAGCTGAGCTTTGCTCACATCAGCCAGTCACCAGAAACGCACCCTGCTCCAGAGCTCTGCTTTGCCCAAGGAGCAAGGAATGCCAGAAAAGTTTCCTCAAAGAAATTCATTTGCAAGGCACAATCTACCACTCATTCACAGGTCATCTGTCCATACTAGAACGGGGCAGCACTGAACAGGAACGAGATCTTACTCAAATCTACTTCAGAGCAGTGCAAAGGAGCCAGGCAGACACCCTTAGCAATTACCTCAGGTTCTCCAGAGCTGAGATCCTAATCCAAAAATGGGAAGCTTATTCAAAGCCTTTAATCTGAAAGTTTCTCTGTATATAAAGATGAGACAGCTTTGAAAACAGAGTCAAGAAAGTAGCTGTTCTATCTCCTTTAGTACATGTGATGTCTGATGCTCCCTTGCACATCTGTTACACAGCAACAGTCCCCACAAGGAAGATCTAAATTCAGGCCTAGGCTCTAACTCTGTTGTTGACCTTCTAGCAAAGCAATCTTCAAGAGAAATTAATTCTGTATAGATACAATTGTTGCTAAAACAATTTTTCTTTCAGGGACAAAGCACTTGGGAGGAAACTCAGGACATGGATCAGATACATAAATAGCATCTTTAAACTTATGAAGGAAGACACTATCAGGACGAATTTATTGGCTAAATAAATTCAGTGCCCCACACAAATTCTTAGTCATGTTTACTAAACCTATTTCTGTAAGTGCAACTGAAAACACCCTGCTTTTTTCAGCATAGCAGTGATTTGTGGTATCTAATAAACTGAATTAATCTTGCAACAATAGCTAAGAATTATTTTTCTTAGCAGTTCACTAGAGTGGCTTAAAAAATACTTTTCCAAGTGCTCACATCTCCTCATCAGCCTTAGACACAAATCACCTGACATAGAAATGTTCATAACTACAGCTCACAGACTAAATACTACTGCATCTTCTTAAACAAAGTGGTCAAACATGACACATTTTTCTTGCAAGTATTTTCACCTATCCACCATCACTTAACAACAGGCATTCCTAGAGTCAAGCACAGAAAGGGGAAACTACAACCTGAAGCATCTTTTAGAAACTCAAGACAATTAGAAAAGACTATGCACACTGTCTTTATTATTTTACTTCATGACATTCATATTATTCTGAATGCAAAGAGAGTGTTTAACTGGGCTTGCTTCCTAATCTAAAGCAAATCAGCATGGTTTTGAATCAGTGGAGTCTGGTTCTTTTAAAGGCAAAGAGTTATAGACAACAATTCAGAATCAGGAGTGCATAAACAGAGGCTCAACTGTTGCTATACTGTATCAAGTTTCTGTTATGTCACATTGTCTTCACAGATCCAGTAGGCCTTATGTCTAAAATACCTCAGGAACAACTTCAGTTTTAAAGCTAGGAATAAGACTAATTCCCCTTGCTATGCTCAAGCATCTTTTGCTCGCAGGCAGATACCTTTTTACACCTCCATATCTTGGAAGGAAGAGGAGGACGGTAATGGGAAGAAAAAATAAAGAAAAAGAATCTTCAGGGACATGCTGCCAAGAAGCTGACAATCTCAAAGGCTACATTAATCAAGGAAAATCTATGCTTTCAACACTTCACAACTTTCACACTGAAAAAAACTCCAGAGAGTGAAAAAAACCTCATCCCAGGAATCTTTAAGTCTGTTAAAGCATCCTTGTAAGAACAAAAAATCTACAAGGAACAACAGTCACAGATAAACCATTCTCCTTATGTCACATTCACTCCAAGAAGAAAATTGTCTCTGGAATAGTGACACAGTGGTCAACTGTCAAAATGAAATGTAATTTAGGTAGACTAACAATCGTTACCTATTGTTAGTCTAAGTGCTCAATAAAAACTGTAAAGAGCTCCTTGGAAAAAATGCTTTTAGCATAAGTTCTATCTAATAAAATTTTAGATCTTCCTCTCTGCAAATAAAGTACTATGAAATATCATATTATAAATTTTAAAATATGTAAGTAATGAAAATCACCATTTTCTTCTATTTTTCCATATATCTTCATAAAAGGTACTGGTGGGTTTTCCAAGAGTAGATTAACTGCCCAAACATTCACTTCTCTGCACACAGCAGCTGCTTTGTTTCAATTGTGCAGAAATTTAGCATACAAGGTTACTAACTGGACTCTGAAAGTAGCTTGTGAAATTTGCAATCATTATTTTTATTTTAATATCCCGTATTCACCTTTCTTTGGCTAAATTATATAACCACTCAAGCTTTTTAACACATTCACAGAGCTCAAATAGCAGAAGCTGTTCAGCAAGTCGCTGGATCTCTCCTAAAGAGGCCTCTGTTAGAAACTACTTTTGGGAAATAATCAACCTTGAAGTGGTAGAAGTGTTTTTGTAAAGCCTGGGGCATGCCACTGATTTAACTCCCATGACCTCACCCCAGCTTGATGGAGGTGCCAGAAGGAAAAAACTTTAAAAGGCCAAGAAGCAATTATGAGTTTAATCCTGAGAAAGCAGAAAACAAGAGCGTGACCTAGGGAGCCAGGGCTGGAAGGAGTGAGCAAGGTTTCTTTAACAAAGCTATTTACACTCAGAGCTGGAGAAGGAAGGAGGACTATTTTCTGGAACCATGGAACCCACGCCTTATGTCAGGATTTTCTCCTGTCAGAACATATAGGGCAGCCCATGGCCAACCCCTGAGCCAGGAGATGCAGCAATTGAGACAAACCATGCTGTATGCAAGTAAAAATGGTTTATTACACTAACCACCACAATTAATAGTTCTCCAACTTCCACACAATTTTGTACTCAGAACCCCTTGCCCCTGTTCCCTTAGCAACAATCTTTTCACTTTTCAAGTCCTTGTTAACATCTTCTTGCACCAGAGCGGTCAGACATGGTGTCTTCTCTTCTCTTCTTGTTCTTGCCTTGAGTTTCTTTCCCACAGCTTCCACTGTACCAGGGCCAGGTCTGCGGTGCTACCCAACTCAGCTTCTGTAGCTGTCTGATCTCCTACATTTCCCCCTTTCTGTTCTACAATAATTATTTGTTTTATTGATTTATTAATCAATCTCTGAATACATTGACTCAAGCAAGGCAGGTATATCACTATAAAGAATAGCATCCCTAAAACAAACATTCCCCATCTTAAGTAAATTTTTTAACTATTCAGTGATCCCTCAGTCTCCAAAAAGACTGTTAAACCAATCAGCTCCACCTACTATTTTTAATTTGGCTACATTATCTTGTAAAGCTTTAATACTTGCATGAATAGATTGTGAGTGATCAGAAAGGTATATACAAGACAACCCATCAAAATTTTCACATCCACATGCTAAAAACAACAAAATCAATAGCGCCTCAATTCTGCAATGTAGCGTGTCTAACAACCAACATCAGTTAGCAATCCTGTGAAAGCAAGAGAAGTAACATTGTCGATCTAACCAGCAGCCCAGGTTGTTTAACAATCCCAGTGTCTTTCCGGCCATTACCCTGGAGCAAAAAAGGAGGCAGCCCAAAGCTGTTGTAGTGACCAAAAGTTGAGGTTATCATCACAATCAGGGGTAAATACACTCTGCTTCCCACTCCATGGAAACTTCTGTTGTAAAATCATGGATGTGTTGCATGTCAACAGCGAGAGTCACCCTAAACTGCAGGGACCTCCCTTAATATGCAATGGAATAGCAGCCCAAGCTCTGCCTCCACAATTAAAACCACTCCTGCTGGTAACAATAACGGAGCATCAGTAGACCAAGAGATGTTGGTGGAAGTGTACTTACACCAGGCACTTTCATTTTTGAATATGGGTTGGCTCTGAGAAACATACCATGCTTTAGATTGGTTGGCTCCAGAATAATTAAATTTAACACAAAGCTCCATTTTTACAGATCCTAAAAGTTTTAATTCCTGGGGCTCAAGGGCTGCATGAGGGAGATATGGGACCCATTGTCCAAAGCAAAAGCATGATTCTGAAAATGAAGAACATAAGCCATCTACCTAAAGGTAAACCAACAAGACAAGTAGAAAATGGGTTTTCAGGAGAGGCTGTAGCCAAGAATAAAGTATCTGGTCCAGTTAAACTGGCTAAAGTTATCCATACATTTGGTTTTGGCTGATTAACAGGCCAAGTAAAAGTAACAGGAGGAAGCACTAATACTGAAAAACCCTTTGCTAGTGTAAGCTGAATACTTACTACCTTGAGGCAACGGCAATAGAGGACTCCCCACTGCCGCTGTGGGAGGAGTTAGAACTAACACTACAAACATTAACAACGGCAAGCCATTGCTTGCTTGATAACTCCTGATGTTCGTGTAAACCATATTGATGCCCACACACCAGCTTCTTAATTTGTATATTATTTGAACTGCTCCTTAAAGGGTCACAACGCCGACAGTTAGCTCTTCTTTTATGAGATGCACAATACCAAAGGCACCCACACCTTTGACACTCACACAGAGTCCACGCTTGATGATGCCCTGTGTGACAGGCCAAGCAGGGAAAGGAAGTAACCAGACCTGCAGAAAGCTCACGTTCAAAAGCGGTTACAAACCGGCTGGGGTCTGAGTGTTGCCAGTCTAAAGCAAGAAAACGGTCATCAAAAGGAAAGGAAGCACAGTACCGACCACCTCTGGACATATGATCAACTGGTTCCCCGAGGACAGAAGATTTATCTTTTATTATTCTGACTTCTGTAGGAAACCCAAACCACCTCTTCAAGGGCATAATCCTTTTCTGTATTTTACTCAGCTGGCTGTTCGATGAAGGGCCTGATGTTCTTGGCTGGAACCCAATGACGACGGGTATCTGTGGAAATACAAGCATAACCCATTCCCCATGTAATAAGGGGAAATGGGTCTATAATTTTTCCACTTTCTGGGTCTTTTACAAGGACTTGTGCTTTTTGCCCTATATCTAATAACATTTCTTTAGAAGTAGAAAAGTGCATTATTATACAGGGAATTTTGCTATCAGAATGGCAATTTAAAAATTGAAAACATACAGTGCTTTGTATAGCTGCTCCATTGGCATACATCCCTGTATTCCCCCTTTCTGTTTTGCTAAAAGATGCTTAAGAGTTGAATGAGCACACTCAATAATTACTTGTCCTGTGGGAGAGTGAGAGATGCCAGTGATATGAGAGAGATTCCCCATGGGGCAAAAAAAAGAGCAAAGTCATTGAGAAGTGTAAGCAGGACCATTATCAGTATATTAAACTGTTGAGGAATCCCTAAAATTGCAAAAGCAGCCAAAAAATGGCAGCAAACATCTTTGGCAGTGTCGCCTGTGTGGCATGAGGCAAATAATGCACCTGAAAAAGTGTCAATGGATGCGTAAACATATTTGTTTTATCTCCTACAAGGAGACAATGTTCCAGCTCAGAGCATCCCAACTCCGGGTCAAGCTCAGGACTTCTGAAAGCCAAACAAAAATGTCTGGGGATCTCTCTCTTACTCTAGTTCTTGTTGCTCTAACAAGATCTAGCCCAATAATTAACTTCTAACAAAAGACAAGTGTCTTTGGTGAGCAACACTAACCAAATCTGGAAAAAAAGAGCTCTGCAGGAAGTCTACAAGAACTTCAGATTTAAGGGAATGGTGAGACAGCGATAAGAGCTTGTCCAACATGTTTCTTTTCCAACTGGATAGGAAGACTAAACTCTCTTGAAAAAGCTTCAGCTCTCATCCCTGCTTTTTGCAATGTTTCCAGATAAATGAAATTCCACCTTACTGAAATATTTAAGCAGCTCCAAAAGCATTCATTTGGAAATACAGAACATGCGCTAATGTGACTCTGCCCTACAACCCAACATGTGAACACAAGGACTGAATAATTGTACCAGAATTGTTCAGTTTCTCTGAAATTTTAGTGAGGGGAGGGGGGAATTTAGAGAAGGGAAAGGCAATCGGTTGGAAGACCAGGAGCTGACTGGAGATGGCTGATTGGCTGGCAGGGTACTGCAAATACTGACACCATTGCACCTGAGCAAATGAACCTTCATAACTTTACTACTTTTACTATGAAAATTTGAATATAACAGTTGTAGCCTACTGCAGTACCTTCCACCTATGACTAAACATTTTACAAGACATTTAATGTTAGGGACTAATGTTTACTCTTCTACTGCAATAAATCAAAAACCTTCTAAAGTTAAAATAAAGCTTCTGTAGTATAGTATTATTAACTATACAAAACAAAAAGAAAACCTCACATACTATAGCCAAGGAGACAGTTTCAACATATTCTTCAAAATCAGTTAAAAAATAAAGACTATATTATAAAATAGTTTTGTCTATCTACTACACCTATCCTGGAAAATGTAATTAATTGTTCTTAAAATTAGGATCAAAATATAACTTGTAGTTTCAATAATGCAATTTTTCCTCAAACCACTTTTCCTTGTTTTCTTTTTAAATCTTTTATGCTAATTAAAATCATCTTTAGCAGTAATGACACTAAACTGCAATGACCATGTTTTAGTCCTGACACAACATTTAAATTTTGCATACAAAAAATCACATAAAAGAACACAACTAGAGTTTTTGTTTCTAATAAATTAAAACTAGGAAACAATGATTTATTCTCTTACCACTCCATCTTATGTTGATGATTGGATGGACCTAAATTACTTGAGTTTTTCTCAACCTTGGAAAATCCTCAATTGCCACAGCAGTAAGCTTAATAAGACATAAGAGAATGTCTTTTCCACAAATTACACACCAAATACTATTGTTCAAACAACACTTCCCTTAGATTAGTAATAAATTAATATCAGCACTTTGCTGAAAAAAAGTCCAAGAAGTCTAGCAGCAATGTAAATTATACTAAAACTATTGTTCATGACTTAGTTGTTCAGACTACCTGTTGTCATTTTCAGCATTCAGTCTCGAAACACAGCACAATGATGTTGCATTTCTTCAGTCAAAAGGAGACAGACACCTCAGCTTTAAGAGTTCAGAGCCTCCTTCCCTCCACTTCACCATACATAACTTGAATTTTATGATGCTTCTGTGCAAATTCCCAAATCAAATTTATCTCCCTGTTCACAGATTCGAGACTAATGCTGTTTTATGGTAGACATTTCAAGAACCAGATAAACTATTGATTTATGTTAATTAACCATTGACTACTTCTATAATATCATCTGCAGAAAAGATCTTATTAAATGATTCAACTGATGAAATCAACAAATGCAAGAGGCAGCATTTTGAAGTAGAGATTTGGCTTCACTGACTGTGTTCCAGCATAACTGTTAAGGTAGTATTTACTAATGTCATACATCATCCATATGAATGATCACAAACTGTGTGTGATTGCTCCTTTCATATAAATATCTACTTTCAGTTCCGCATCTTAAAAAACTTCTATTTGAAAATCATAGAAGCAGAGTTTTAGTAAGAAGGGACCTTTGAAAATCATCTACTCCAACCGGCCTGCAGTGAGTGGAAATACCCTCAACTAAATCAGGTTGCTCAGAGCCCCATCCAACCTGACCCAGAATGTTTCCAGTGATGGAACATCTACACTTTTGGGAAATCCGTGCCAGTGTTTTACCACCCTCATCACAAAAAATGTCTTCCTTTAAATCCAGCCTGAACCCACCTTCCCACAGTCTAAAACCATTACCCCTTGTCCTATCACAACTGTGAAATAGTTCATCCCTGTTCTCTTTTATAAGTCCCTTCTAAGTAGTTAAAGGCCACAAGAACATCTCCCTGGAGCCTTTTCAGCTCCAGGCTGAACCATCCTCAGCCTTTCATCGCAGGGCAGATATTCCACCCCTCTGATAATTTTTGTGGCCCCTCTCTGGACCCACTCCAGCAGGTGTTTTAACACTGGCAGACAATTTTACTTGGAAATCTTACGCATAAGGGTAGGATAGCAAACAGAGAGAAGAGCTGTTGGTTGTTATAAATTACATAGGACTCACTATTATATTATTATTGCAGTATTGCCCTCCAAAACATCCATCCCCAGAGACAGCCACATGTGTTCCCAGCTTTGGCAATTGATGCAAGATCACCTTTCAATCCACAGTCGTCGGTCTTCATATTGCACTTAAACACACATATTACACATAAAGACCCAGATTAGATGAGATCCAACCCAAACCACTCAATTTCCAACAGCCAAACTGATTGCTGTCCTAAATAACCTTTTGGGATTTTTTCTTTGCATCAGAGAAGAAAATCCAACAACTGGGAAATCATTTTATTTGAGGAATTTTCATAACACTGAAGTCACTGCTGCTCTGAAAAGCTGCAATGACTGTTTCAAAGAACTACTATGAGGAGTGCCTTTCTGCAGAGATATGTAGCTCCAGATTTGGTATCTTTTACTTCTGTGCCTTAGTGTCACTTCCATTCAGGTGGAATTACAGTCACTTCTCTTTCAGGTGAACTTCAAGAAGATTAAACCCAATTGACAACCACCCTGCTTTTCATCTGAATTTGCACCATAATCCTCATTCTTCATAGGAAAAAAGAGAATAAGTTATCCTCTATATACTGAGGTTCAGGCACAAATCACGAATAGTCATTGAAATTAGAAAACGTCCTATTCACTGCTCCTTTAAATATTCCTACACATTTAAATAGAAGTAGAAACCAGATTAACAAAGGTGAGTTCACCTAGAGAGTCTATATTAATGAAAAGCTAATAGCATAAATCTGGTGCACATAGAAGTGTGAACAAAATGTCAAGCCCAAGAGAATAACTTCTCTTTCCTACAGGTGGATTGCACAAGTGCAAACATGCACAGCAGCTTTCTAAAATCCATGGCAATTTCAAAAACCTTTATGCAGTAAACTACTCTCTTCCTCGGGTAAGTTTTACAAGACAAACTGAAGTATCAGAGCTATAAAAACACACTGAATTCTCTTCAAGTTCAAAGAAAACACTGCACTTCTGCACTTTTTCACAAACCAAAAAAAAAGCTACATTACAAATCATTGTGTAAGCAAAAGCTCCCCAGGCTTTAGATAATATCAAAATCTATTAATGCAGGGGTCTTAATATTACTCCATGCACACAAATTTGTTTTTATTTAGGGGCAAAATAAACAGCTGAGAGCATTATGAGCAGAAAAGCACAGTCTTCTCTAAAGCAAGTTCATTTTGTCTGGGTTTTGATAACACCAGATGTTTTCTAATGCTGTACAAACAGAAGTTGTTGAAATTTATTGCTGTGAAAATCAGATAGGTTTCTAGAATACTTATAATAGGCAAAGACAAAATTCAACCTGTATCTAAACATCAGATTAGAGTCAAACTTCTACTGGAAAATTGAAATATGTCAATTAGATTGAATTCTAGCATTAAATTGGAGCTGAACACAGTAAAAAAATTACTGCTACTCTAAGACATTTTATTAAGAAACAAAAAAGAGGCAGAATAAAAATCTGTATTTCACAGTAAATGCCTAGATTTGTTACTGGAATTTAATACTGAGGAAGAAAAAGTTAACGTTTTACTGATTAAGACTTTCCTATAAAACTGACTTAAGACCTGTGACTTCCAGGAAGGACAAAGAAAATCTAGAGCTAGATAGGAGATGATCTGTCCCAGTGAAAGGCTCATCAGGCATTCATTTTCTCACAACCTGAAGTATGAGAGGTGGGAAAAAGACCAGAGTGAAATCTTGTCCTCCTTGTCTAAGCAATTATTTAGTTTCCATCCCTTGGGAAAGCTTCTGCAGGGATCACCTCCCAGGTCTTCTGAAAGATATCTGATCAGCAAAAAACAACTACAGCCACCTACAACTACCATCCCACTCCAAAAACAGTACTCAGGAAAAAAATAATTTAAAAAGTCCTCTTACAGGTCATAATTTCACTATTTCTTTTGAGATAATAGGTATCAAGTTATATCTTTCAAAGGTATCAGATTGTGTGTGTGTATATATATAAAACAAAGTAACTCCTCTCTAGATCAGAGGCCCAAACACTCACCAATTAAGAGTCCAGAATGTTTTCTGCACTGCGCTGAAGCAGCTGCTGCTTAGGGTAGCTTGCACATATTGGGTAAGGACATGACTGAGATACATTTGTTTATTAGCTAACCCCCTAAAAGTTGCCCTCATCAGAAGAACTCTGATGAGGAAATTTAAGTTGTGTCAAGTCAGTTAAATAAACACTCTGAGGCCAGGTCACATGATAGCATGTGGGTACAATTATCATGTCCTTTCTACCATGGGAAGTTCCAGTGTAAGCCTGGGTAATCAGAGCCAGAAAAGTTAGTGTCAATGTACTGAAATACAAAAAGGTCACCTTTAGTGAATTAAATTAAATGCACAGTGAATCAGGCAGCAAAGCTGCACAGCCACTACAACTTGTTTAACTGTCCATTGTCTATAACAGTTAAGGGGGGAGGGAATCTACACAGTAGTTCAGCAGAGTCTGTTCTATTCACCCTCCAACATTTCTAATTTTTGCACAAATATGATCTAGACAGCACTACATCCTGAACTACAGCTTTCCTAAGAAACAGGCAACATAGGACAAAACAAAACTCTTCTGCATCACCATAAATAAGACTCCTTATTCTGTTGCTAAAAGGCTTCATGTTTTAAATCTCTTCACCTACTAAAATCTTTATATTTCTTCTTTAACTTTAATAACCTTTATATTAAAATAAATAAGTTATTCCATAGGTGCCAACAAGCAAAGCACATCTTTATTTTGTTCTTAAAATAAAGCAGCTGGGAAGGCATCTTTTGAAACAGAGCAGCACAGGCTAGTGGGCAGGGACATGACTGAAATTGTACCCTTCCAGTTAGCACAAACAACTGCCTATTTCAGTCTCCAGGTTTTTATGCATCATCCAGGTTAATTTTGATTTGAACCTATTTGTCTTCTGAAGACACTGAATAAATTCCCACACAACTGTAGGAGTCACTCTGTCTCAGGGAAACATAGTACTTCCTGGAATTCTTGACATGCCAAGAAATCAGAGTTACTCCTATTGCTCCTTGCTGACAGCTCTTATTATCAGTTCTGCCATTAACTTGGACTGAAATCCAATTCTGGCCAGCTCCTTGACAAGACATTTAAGACAACCAAATACTTAAAAAAGTATGAGAAGAGTTTTTGTATCTGGGAAGTTGAATTCTTGTTGCTGCTTTGTATTTTGTTGTTTTAATTTTTCTACTGGAGAGCTAAAACAAATTATTGCTCCTTGGAAATTTAATGCAGAAACTACAGTGGCACGGACATTTTGCATAAAGAGTCCATATCCACCAAAACTGCATTCCATTGCTTTTTTTAGAGGTATGCTGAACATCAGCCTAGCTAAGAAATCTGCTGACACAATACAAGCTTTTACTGTATTTCTGTACAAATGCACCAGGGAAAGCGCCTTTCACTTGTGGTTTTCAAGACCTTGAAGACTCCTCAGCACAGCATAGTATACTTTCATGAATGAATCCCCTACACATCTGAGTACTGGAATTCTCAGAATGTCCCAGTCCTACTGGGACAGTGGCTGTTCATGCGCAGGAGACCATTTCCCCTGCCAGGTGAAGATAACATAAGCTGAGATAAAGGAACAGAGCTATCGTCATCTCTCTCTCAGATGGAAGCAAAGAATGAAAAGTAAAATTTTTCTAAATAATTTACACCCACATCTACATTCCTTTTACATTGTAAGTCAATAGGAATAATGAAGACAAACCTCAAAATACTGGTCAAAAGCAAAATTATTTTACCACTGTCAGGAATGAGCAAGAGTCAGTAACTGAATTCATATTTGCTGAACTTAACTTCTTTCACCCCAAGCTTTCCTTTATTCTTCAGCACTACTGTGATATTTGCAGCTCCAGGACTAAATTAAAGACTAGAAATAATCTTCATTTTCAAATAAGTACTTGTCACATTCAATTAGAAAAATGTATTCCAAAATCCAGGTTAGACTTAACCAAAGAAGAAATTTCCCCGCATTCAATTTAAAACCTTTCAGGAAAAAAATTATCAAAATTATTATTAGGGGTGGGGAATGAACCACCACCCCAAAAACCTTCCATTAACAGTATTGCTAAGAGGCAAGACAGCCTTTATTTCTTCTAACAAACCACATATATATATAATGTGTGTGTGTATAGATATAGGAAATAAGAAGACTTTCTCCTCCCTAACTATTTGTAAATAATGGAATGAAAGGAGAATCAAAACAGAAAAGTCTGAGCTGCAATGAAAAAACTGAGGGACTGGGGGATAAGCAGTTTTTTTTAATTTTGGGGGTTGGGGCACAGTGATGTGAAAATAAGTAGCAAGCAAAAAACATAACTGAAATTTCCTCCAGGGAGAAGAGCTGCATAAATCTGTCCAAAAGAGTGAGGGACTGCTTGACTGCAGAGAGAAGATGGTACACAGGAGGATTCAGAGGTAAATTGACATGCAGAATTCTTCCACCTGGCAGAGATATTGACTGATATCTACAATATAACCACACAGACTAACATGGGGGAAAAAATACAGCAACTAGCAATAGACAAGTAGTTTCAAAATGCTTTAAGTATGAAAGAGAATTCGGCAAGACAAAGACTAGGATTGATCAAGTACACAGTGCCTAAAATTGCTCAAGGAGATTTTCACAATATGGCAAAGGACTGTACAGTCTGAATTTGTATAATGGAGTCAGAACTCTCAACAAATGCTACTTGAGAGAAACAATTAGGGACTGGCATATGTCCCAAATCAATAAATGTAGGTAACTCTGAAACAGAGTATAACGGTCACATAAGAGATTCTAAAACGCCAGTAATTGAGTCCTGAACATAGCTGGTTTAGATGGGATACAGCTTTAGAAATTCTACACACCAAATGCCCTAGCACACATTTTAATCTATTATCACTTCTTCAATAAACTTCACACACGAGGATGCTCTTCCAGCTTTGAGGAAAAAAACCCAATCTGCTTCATCTTGGTATAGACTGAGCTGCCAGGGACAGGCTGGGCATCAGCGGGTGCTCAGCAATTGTACTGAGCACCTCTTGTTTCTCTTCAGCTTTAGTCCTCACTTTCTCCTTTGCATCATTATTACTACTATAACCATTGTCGCTGTATTATCATCATTATTGTTATGGTTTTTGTTTCCATTATTAAACCACCCTTAACCCAGGAGTTTTATATTTTGTCTCCAATTGATTCTCCTCCCCACTTGTGGGGTAGGAAGTGGGGGAGTGAGCAAGGGGCTATGTGGTACTGAGTCACCAGCTGGGTTAAACCATGAAACATATTAAGAAACAAAAATGTTATTTTCAACCCTCATTTTAAACAGCTTAACCTAAATTGTACTATAAAAAAAGTCAGCATTGAAGTATGAGTTTGTTGAAGGCTAAGAACTCTCCTGTGAGAGGAAAAAAGGTTTATTATAAACTGATTCCCATCACATTAAAAGTATACTGTTCCTCAATGCAAAACACATCTTCCATCATCTCTTAAGGGGTAAGTAAAATATCTGTAAATCAGGAAAACATTTTAAAATCCACAGAAAAATTCTAAACCAAAAAACTTTGTGAAATTTATTTTATATTTCCTCTTCTCCAAATCTGTTAATAAATGTATTTTTTGAAGCCCCTGGAGAATACCCCACTTTTGTCATAGGATCCTTCCTGGGGCAGCCTGTCCCAGTAGCTCATGACTGTGAGGGCGCTAAGGTGCTGGAACAGGCTGCTCAGAGAAGTTGTGGATGCCCTATCCCTGGAAGGCTGGATGGAGCACTGAAGGACCAGGTCCAGTGAAAGGTGCCCCTGCCCGTGGCAGGGGTGCTGGAACAAGATGATCTTTTTTGCAACCCAAACCATTCTGAGATGATATTTTCTACACCTCATCAGATGGAGAGACACTCTACAGGCAGTAAGCAAGGCCACAAAGGAGGAGGCCACGTGTCACCTTGTCCAGGGGTGAGCAAAGTCCTCCAGGGCACTGTCACACTGCGTGAGATTTCTAACAGCAAAAAGTTCTCAAGTAACACTGAATAAGTCATTAATTCATTCAACTTATTTTTCTTCCATCAGTGCTTTTAAGTTGTCCAAGGGCTACTTGGACGTTTAATGACCACTTTTTTAATTTAAACCACTTGAGCACCAATGGTTGCTAAGGCAGCACTGATTTATCAACATGCCACCTCAATATATTCAAACGCAACTCTTTTCACCCAATTTTGTGCAATTGCAGGCAAGTCCCCTTGAAGAGAGCTGGAAGCAATCAACAACCAGAAGCAATCAAGACCCAGAGTGATAAGTACAAAATGGAGCTAAAAAGCTTGTTCCCCTCAAACTGGTCACCCTGCCCAAACGGGAAGGGCTGCAAGATTTTCCACTGTGAAGCTGCAAAAGAGGGCAGATAAGGATGGTTCAGTCATCACTGTCAGCAGCAGCACATTTCTATTGCAAATAAGGAAATAAAAAGGTTTAAGCCAAAGGGAAATATTCAAACATTTATGTGAATATTTCATCTTATAAAGCACTTTCATTCCCTGCACTTCACTTTAGCTGTACTTAATAAAAAAAAGAAAAACCCCTGTACTTTTCATTTAATTCATACTTCTGTAAATTACTGTTCTAAAACACCTATTACCACATATTAAAAGACACTGCAACAACCTAATTTGGCCTTCATATCAAGGTTACAAGGAATATGAACCACAACCAGGAACTGAATTCCATTTGCAATGGTCCAGTTTTGATTCCAATGTTTCTTAAATCAAATTGCCTTTAAGGAGTCAATTGTATTTCACAGAATTAAGCAAAAGTCACGGTAAGGTCAGGATGATAGAACTTCCAGGAACCAGCTCTGTCTACTCATCCTGTTCTTAAGAGATTGTGAACATGAGATCACATCCCATTTGCAATAATCAAAATACTGTGTACTCTAAAGCAAACCTGATTTTTTTTTCCAAAAGAGAGGAGCATTTCAAACCATTTCAGATTGTGCCAAATATAATTTTGGGAAGGGATGCAAAGGTTTTTTTCCTTATATACCTTAGAAAAGAAAACAAGGATCCAGACAGACTATTTCTTTCTGTCACATTTGCTGTGTTTCTTCTGTAACTTTAATAAGCAATTTAAAGAAGGAAGACTTCAGCAGAAATTAGAAATTCCTACAATTTATGAACATCACTGGCAACTTGCTCCTCATAATTTCTTTAAGCAGGGTTAAAGGAGCTAAATTGGTTGTGTAAATATGAAGTAAAACAAAACAGCAGCTTATTTTTGATTTGACACAGGATATTTGTAACAAATGAGAAACATTTACTATCTACGGATCATTAAACACACAAAAATAATTTACATTAACCAAATTGTACACTCCAAGGAACATTTTTAACATCTGCCAGTATAATTTCTTAAACCACACGCTATATAATCCATTTGATTTTTGGTTTTTTTCTGCTCATTAAGAATCTTGCATCTGGTACCTCGCATATGCCAGAGAGTACAAGATCTCTAGCATAAAACACATTACATATATACTTTAATTATTTTTTTCTTTCCAAATAAATTAGTTAATAATAGGTTTGAGTTAGATTTATTTTACTTCAGTTTTAGGGAGAGGAGTGGGTGGTTGGGGGTGTGGGGAGTTATTTTTCACAAAGCAACTCCAGAACATCCAACACTTTCTAGTAATTCCATTCAAATGGCAAGACTGAGTAATTTTAGAAAGGGCACATTTAGTAAACTAAAGTCTCAGGAGAATATATAGTCTTACAAGTTCTCTAAAGCCAAAATACCTATTGTAATTGTAAACTGGAATATATAACCTATTATAATAAAATCAAATGTAGCAGATAAAAGGCCTCCATATTCACAGACTTATGGCACTTACAGTGACCTCAAATCTTTAATTTATTTCATGGTTGTTTGGGGGTTTTTCTGACCTTGGATTAGAATGACCTCATAAAGCTTTGTTTGAGGGGTTGTTTCTGTTGGGTTTGGTTGCCATTATTTTTAAAGTGATCCCTGTAGCTAAGGGCTAAAGAAGCAAGTCATAGAATAGCAAACTCAATTCAAGGTCTGTCAACAAAAAAAAGCTCTGTGCAGATCAGCCTCAAGCCTCTCCAAACCCCCCACAATGCGATTCTAAACAGAAACCAGCAAACGTTTTGGTGAGCTCTGATTACATCCATCAGATTATCTCACAAACACATTGCAGAGGAGGAGAGAGACAGTACACTAAACAATTACAAACAAAAAAACTGAAAACCAGTCTTGCTTATATCCACATAAACACTTGAAATTTTAAAATCTGCCTTTGTTAAAGACGTTCATCTGTTACTGAAGATCCATCCCAGACCATTAAGAAATACAGTACAAATCCAACACCCTGCATGCAGGGCAATAACAGAATCCAAAAGCTGCTGTGAAACAATTCAGTTATGCAGGACATTTGCACTAAGTTTGGCTTTTCAAGCCACTCAGATAGTTTTCTTGGAAAAAAAACTAACAAAAAAACCCCCACCACTAGAATAAAAACTCCAACCAAATACTATAGCAGAGTAATAGTACAACCAAATTTTTCTACTGTTATACAACTATTTCTGTAAAACCAGATCAGAAAAAGAATTAGCACAAGTGTAGGAAATGAACTTTACATGTTACATGCTAAATGCAAATTTCTGAGTACATTGAGATTTTATTTTAGCAACAACAAAATCTAAAATGACTGTAGGAAGCATAGCTTTATTTTGAGCAAATTTATCACAATATTTGAAGTGCCACATCAAATATTCTATTTGTACTCAGCTGCCAATTCTGCAAGCACTTTCATACTTGCTTTGGATAGCGAGCAGTTCTCCTGGGATAAGTCCATAAATGCTATCCTAGCAGCATCCCAGGAGGACCCTTTCCATCCTTATCCCTTTGCCTGTCACCACAGATTACTCTGCTCTCTCCACTGGCCTAACTGCAAGATTAACTTTGAAGTCTGTTTGAATATCTATCTGAAAATATAAAGGAGGGGAAAGAAAGCATCTCCCTTATGTTGGGTGCTATATATATGTCAGATGGAACAAAAAAATAGAAATAACATCATATTTAAAGAAATAGGAAAAAAAATCAGAATCAGTAATGGCATGTTGTGCTTTGAAAAGACAAATTATCCCAGGGCCAAAATAGATTTCAATATGACTGTGCACTAATGAGTTCATTTACATGTCTTAGAAAATTGCATGTATCACAACTTCAAGTAAAATCTAGTCCCTATAAAATTTAACAAAATAAATTATTTTTCTTTTTTCAAAGTAAAAAATTAGTATATTCTATCACCAGTAACTCATTCCTTGCACAAAGAAACAATAAAATTTAGAATGGCATTTTGAGTCATATGTCTCAATCAAGTTATGACAGATCAAAGTATTTCCTGCCAATCAAAAGAAAGGCTATTAACATCAGTTATTTGATTCAAAGTTTGGAGAATTTTCGCCTTCACTTCAGACCATTCACTTCAGCAATCACCAAAAAGACACACTTGGTTATTCTCTGCTGTTCCCCAGGGGAAAAAGAAAAACCAAACCAGAAAAAAACCCACAATCCACCACATTCAGAAGAAGTCTGAGCATCACATCCTCTGAACTGAAGTTCAAGTCACAAGTTCTGACCTTCTCAGGCATGCAAAATCTTATATCATGCTCATTATGTGAATACATTAAGTTGGGACATGCTGTAAATCTGGGCAGAAGTGACCTCAAACCCCACAGCTGGTGAGCATTTTCTCTAACTAGAACAAAAATATTTTACAAAACAAGCATCAAGCCATTATAAAATCCTATAAGCCTGGTCTTAAAAATCTCATTTTCCTTGTTTTACAGCAAAAATCAAGTCTGGGACATTAAAGTCCGGCAGCAACCTGTGTGTCTTTAGTCATGCACAGCTCCTTTTACAGTGCCTGAAGGCAGCAGAGCCTGCGAGCTGTGCTGGAGGTACCCGAAGTCACACTGAGCAGCTTTTCCCCCTTCTGAACGTGAAGGGAGCCAAGGACAATTAGCAAACTCTCCCAGGCTAAGCATTGTGCTTAGAACGAGTCAGAAATGGCAAGAGTCTTGATCAAAAGACAGGACATGATAGATGAGGGTACCAAAACAGCTATATAGCAAATGGAACAATGATAAGATAAATGTAATTACTGACTTTTACCAAGACCCTGTAAGCACACAAGCTTTTTTGCCTTTCTCCTTTGAGCCAGGGTAAAGGGGGGGGAGAAGCAGCAAGGAATAGGAGATCCTCATTAAGCATCTCAAACTATAGGATGTGCAGGGATACACCAGCTCTGCCAAAAAAAATAAACACAGCAAAAAAATCTACTTTAGCACTAGCAAAAGCTAAATTTATTTTATCTCCTTCCTTCAAAAAACCTTAGAAAATGTCGTTGTTTAAACAGCTTATCATAAAGCTCATACAATTTCCCTTGCCATAATGAAATTATAGATTGGTTTACAAAAACAATAAGTGTAAAACCATAAAAAGTTTACCATTTTGCATTTAATGAAATGCTCCAGTCTTGCAAAGATTTATACATATATTCAATTTGATCCAGGTGAGCCAATCCACTGTGAGGGCTGTTATGTTAAAGCAGCAACAGCAGGTATAAATCAACATTAATTTGAAGCACATAGTTGTTATAATAGTTAGAAAAGGTTTTCATTTGTGTTTAACATCACTTTTAGGCATGAAACACAATCTTATTAGCACAAAGTAACTCCCACGTTAAGCTACATGTGCTGCCAAAGCACAGAAATACCATTTTTGTTCATTTTTACTTTCAGGTTTCTGTTGCTGATTCACAGTTCTTTTGCTCTGACTATAAACATAAATAGAAGTCAGATGTTTCTTATCCCCGATTTTCATTATTTAGTTCTAAATCCACACTTTTTTTGTCTTCAGCCCTCAGAGCACCACACTGAAGTATTTAATGGAAATGTGCATTAGAAAAGGGGAAAGCAGGGCTATGGTGAAAAAAAGGTTGAACATAGACACAAAAAGAAACCAACCTTTTGCTACAACATCATTTTTCTCTAAGTCAGCTAATAACATGCTCTGCCTCCTATATTATAGATTTCTGTACAACAGAATGCTCAAAGCAAGTCAGGGGAAAAAAAAATCAACTAAATATTTTTGCTGTTCATAAATTACTATCTTTAACAGCCATTTGATCAGGCACACCTTCAGCACTATGGTCATCCCTTAACTTGAACTAGGCTATTTTCCTTGTTATTCTTAGAACAAAAAAATGAAGTCAGTTTTTCTCCAAAATTTTCACTTGTCAAGATGTCTTTTTAGTAGATTTTTTTTATAATTTTTAAATCCTTCACAAAACCATTTCGGAGTCACTAGACAGAACTACAACAAATTTGAGTACTATTAAAACAAATCCATTTATTACATGCAAGACTTGTGAAGGGAGGAATTCTTATGCTCTTTACATGCCACAGGCACCTGTTAGAAATAAGATTAAATGAGAAAAGATAAAAACTTTCAGAGTCAGCATTAATCCACAGTCTCTTTTAATGCTCACTCCCCTGGCAGCAGGTATTAGATTTCCCAAGCGCAAGCGCTCAGAGGAACTACATTACTACTCTTACTAAATCTTATTTACCAACCAAAAGGCTTTAACATGATGGAAAATATGGAAAGGCTCAAATACCAGTGAAAACCCTGAGAGCTTAGCAAACATGGGGGAAAAGGAAACTCCCACACCCCTGTCTGGAACTGTCAGTCCATAAATCCCAGCAAACTGTGACTGAAGATATTTAACCAGCAAATACAAAGAAACATGAAATAAGTTACCAAGATCTACCAAAAATAATCATAAAAACCCCTTTCATTTCCAAATTTGATGAGGCATTCAAACATATCTACACAAACCTGAAGTAAATGCTCAACAGCATCTAACTGACCTGGGACATAATGTCATATTTTTGGGGCACAGACAATACCAACTCAAGGTTCAAAATATTTGATGACAATATTAAGAGAAAATATTGACTATAACAAACCTGACTCTGTTATTAGGCAATGCACAGCCAATGAATGTTGTCCTAACCATGGAAGCACAGTGTTACCTGAATATCTATTCCCTCAACAGATTTTTTTGGGAGCATCACACAAAATTTATTTCTGTTGAGGAATAAATCAACGGAAGAAACTGGACTTCCATTCACAGAAGAGCTGGGTGCTTTCTGTTCTCAGCATGGTCATGTACTCAGAACAATTTTCTACCTGACTAGACAATGTTTTTGTTACAGTGAAGAGCATTAGCTGGATGCAATTTTGCAAGTGTAACTGAAATCATTAAGTCTCTTTGCCAAAGTATCCATATGTACAAAAAAGTGACAAATCTGTGCTTTCAACAATGCAGTTGAAGACCAAGACTACAAATACTACAAAGTTAAATACTCTGGGGAAATGTATACCTTTTATTCCGTTTAGTACACTACAAATATAATTAGATAAATCTTGACATATGCCTTTGGCTGGCACTCTTTTCCTTTGCAACACGTTCTTGAAGTTTAGGAATTGTTTGACTAGGAATTTAGTTTGTATTTATGTACAGCCACTTTTCATTGAGGTTCTTTGCCTCAAGGGTGCAATCACTTTGTGTTCAAGGAATCGTCTGACAAACACAGAAAGCTTTTACCTGCTATAAATTTAACATCCCTGTAACTGAACAATTCAGTCTGCTCTCACAGACATCTGAGTGGCAGCAAGACTAAACATTCCCTGGTCAATCCACTTCTGACTGAAGTCATTTTCTGCACAACACAAAGAGAAGGGAACTTGAAGGAAACATGAAAAAGTAACCTCTGAGATGCATTATTGAGGAATCTCAACTTTAACACCAGCCATATTATAGCTGTGCCTACTTTGAGTCCCCAAGTAATTATATGTAATGAAGGACTAATGTGTTGGAGGAACATTAATTAAATCAAACTCTTTTTCCTGGTTGGCATGTTGCATTATTTATATTATATTGCATTTACAGGCCACAGTGTCCTTATGGAAATTAGATACAAGTGAAGAGACAGATTTTTACTGTCAGCACTAAGTAGACCACTACCTTCAGAACAGTCTGAGACGTTTACTCATTGCTTGGACAAAAAGTAAAGAAAGAAAACCGAGGGAAACTTCAGTTGGTGAGCTACAAATATATGCTAGCCCTCAAACAAAATCAAGGAATGTGAAAGTAGGGGAAATGAGGAAGAAGTACTGAAAGGCTCATTGAACATCTTATTTCTACAGAAAAAAAAATCTCTGAATGTATTAACTTAGATGTTAAAAAATTACTGCATTTGAAGATGCAAAAAAATTAGTTTAAATTTAGCACTCACCTATGTATTACTGCAGTACCTTAGAAGCAGCAATGCTCCAAGAAAAGATCCACAATTACATGCCTTAGATGCTGCATTACAGGTAATCAGCAATTATATGGAGACATTTATGTGGCATTTAAAAAAACTTTATCCCCTAAAATACTTGTTTAAAAAAACTTGAAAGAAATAACAATTTTAAAATAAAGCATTTTGGTACATAAAGAGCTTTTAATTAGGTGATGAATTCCAGTCTTGTTCATTAAACAGAATTGCATTTAGCTGGGATTTACTAGATTAAAGTCAAAAACAAAGATCATTCCATTTTGAAAGGCTTCCTACACTTTTATAATAAAATTAATACTTTTCTGATCAAAACAGATTTCAAATTGTCAAATTGTTTCACAAGCATTATGCCAATTTTGTAAATCCAGAAACTATATTAAAATCAGTTGAAATTACCTGTCAGAGGATACATAAAGAATCAGTGGGAGTATGAAGAAGTTCCAAGTTTCTTAAGCCCAAGCATCATCACTTTTACAACCAGATTTGCATACTGGGGTAAAGGAGAAGGGGAGATGGGACTATAAATCAAGAAAAATAAAGTACTCTCTCCTAAATTACTTACTTTCCTACCTAGCCAGCAAAGCTATAGAGAAGGATTCTCCCAGAAATAAATTTTTATGTTTTAAAACCAGTAAGTTTCTCCAGCTGAATTTGTATGTTTCATTAATTAAAAATACTTAACAGGAGACTATTTTTTTTTCTTTTTTTTAAAATTAAAAGTGGTGGTTATACAACTGAAATAATTGGAATGAACAGGTCACATGCCTGATGGAGTTCTAAAGTTATTTGAAAAATGTCTTGCCCCCTCACTTTTAAAATTATGTTATTTCTGTTAAACCAGATTAAGTGAAATTATAATGTTTCTATTAAAAACTCAGACCAATAAAGAACATTAGTTTTACTTGGTCCCTTGACATAAACTAGCACAAATTTGCATGTTAAATAGTCTTAATGCCAAGTCTGTGTTTCTATTCACCTGGTTTAAATTTATTTTAGATTAAATCCAGCTCAAACCCAACTCCTTTCAGCTGGAATGTACAAAGGTAGAGTTAAAACTGATTTGGTCACTTCAACTCAATTTTGCACACAGACAAAGCTTATTGTAACTTGATAATAAGCCAAATATTATTTTCAACCACAAATATTATTTTGGAAGCACAGCCTAATGGTTGAAGCACGAGACGGCAAATCCATTTTTAAATAGAAACCAATTTTCATCACAGACCACTGAGTGACTCTGGGCAAGTTAATTAACCTCCCTGCAATCTGTGAAATTGGGATAATACCTGCCTTGCAGTGAGGCTTATTTCATTAATGCTTATGAAATGCTGAGAGATCCTTAGATGGATATACTGTAGAAATAGAAACAAGCTCAGTATTTCAAACAGTACTTTGAAACATAATTCCTATTTGAAAACACACCTCACTGTCAAGTAAAATGTCAGTTCATAAATAGTACTCAAGTGACTTTAGGTGCACTGAAAATACATTCCACACCACAAAAATCACAAGAAAAATAACAAAAAAAGGCCACATAGGACATCTCTTCTTTCAGCTACATACAGAATTATCACTTTACATTTATAGAACTCACATTCTCATCACCAGCAGCCACAAACAGTGCAATCAACTTCGAAGAGTTCCTCAGAGTCTGCCAGTGCACCAGAATCCTCAACACAGATTCTACGTCTGACTGTAAGGCTGTGTACTTCATTTCCAGCATAGCTCCAATGCAAATATTGAAATATTTCACTGTCTTGTCTATTATTATGCTCCCTGATTCTTACATGGCTTCAAGAAAAGATGGCAACAGGAAGGAGTTCATTGCAAAACCTACAAGATCAGAGATGAAACCAGGGTGGATGAGGTAACAGGCATCTCAAAGGGTTACCAAAGTTATCCAGAATGAAGGGGGAAATTGAGAAGATGCGCGAGTTCTGAGCACCAACATTCTTCCTCCAGCTACCACGGTTGGCAAATTCTTAGCTGAGCATGCTGCTGTCTCAAAGGGAAACAGGCTTTATGTCACAAAAAGGTTTTCAACATGTAAAATTTAAAAGTAGTTCCAGGCTTCCCTGGAATCTGAACATCCTTACGTCGCTGCTTTCAGACAGCTTGCTCTCTTGGATTAAAACATGCTCTTTCACCACTGAAGTCACCAATGGCTACACTTGTTTACAGCTTGGTTCATTTCTTTCATAGTCCCAGTAAGAACAATTATTTTTCTCTCCTTTATTGTGTGACTACAAGCTGTTGCTGTATAACGGGTTCTAGTTCAACAACTCTAGCATTTCACTGAGCCACAATTTCTAACATATTTAGGTGTGGGGAAAAGCCTCCAAATCATGAGGTGTGCCAGTTCCCCACACACCCCTCAAACAGTTGCTAATACAGATATTGCATGTGGATTATTCAGTGCATTTTTAAGGCTTCATTTCACATCCTTAGAGAAGCCAGTTTAATGGAAGAGGCTTTCATATTAAAAAGGGTGCATTTAGAATGATTCACTATTGAAATTAATTTTTTTTATTAAAATGAAAATACTTTTGTTCAAGATTTTCTTTTCAAAGGAGACCCCAGGGAAACTCCATAGTTTGACCTTTGTTAAAAGTTCTAATCTTCTGATTACAATTCCCTCTATAGAAGGTTTCAACAGCAAGCAACAAAAGTAACACCCAGGGCAATCCTTTGTCACTTGTATATAAACACATGCATTAATTAATTTAAAGGTAAATATTACAATACCACATAACACCTACTGTGGTGTGCTTTAAATAACACTCCTAAATTTATCAATCCTACAAAAAACAGGCAACAAAAGTAACTCAAACCAGATAAAACACCTCTAAATGAAAAAGTAATAGCTGCATTGACAAGGGTATTAAAATAACATGGTAACACCACTTTAAGGCTTTAGCTAGTGTGTTTCATACAGTTACTCTTTATCCTTCAGTGAGCACCCTTTTTTCTTAATGCTTTTCAGTATGACAAAGTCTAAGAACAAGCAACTGAGGCCACGAAACCATTACAAAATTCTTTTAAGAGGTTACTAATGCTCAACTGAAGATTTTTTTATCCAGAAATAGCAGATATACAAATAATTGTTTGACTGTGTGCCAACATCTTGAAACCAAATCATTAAGATAACCATAGAAAATTAATAAATAAAATATTCAAAAGGAGCTACTATATTACTCCAAAGTTAAGGATTCTATTTTCAAAAAAGACATACGACATACTAAACAGAAGCTCAGTTTGATAGACAGGCCTGGTAGATTTTCCCCTACTATTTAGTACAGAAAAAGCTCATCTTAATTATATTTTCTATTTGAAATGCACTTTAATAGGGCTGTTATAGGAAACAGCAGGCAAAACTGCAGACAAATGGAATGGCTGCCAAAATGCTGGTACTCAAATTTTAATTTCTCACTTTAGCAGGACATACTTGGATTGTTATTGGAATAGAAAAACAATGCTTTTCCATAAATTTGGAAAAGTTTATATGAAGTATCATTATAGCATGAAGTACATTATACATGAATACACTGCGCTGTTCTGCAGTCCTTCCAAATGCCACAAGCATTCATGACTGAACATAGCTTCATAATGCTGAGAAGTTGCAACATTCAGCTGAAAGTACCAGCCTACAAAGGGTAAGTACAACCAATTTTGTTTGTCAAATTCTTGTACATGTTGTTCTTCCTAAAGAATGTTATACTTCAGAGCTAATATTTCTAAGTATTTACATAACAGATTAACTACACTGATGACCACGTTTTTCCCCTAGTATGGCAGCCAACAAAGAATTCCTACAATTTATATACTCAGAAGAACTTATCTTTGCTGTTTTCACTCTGTAAGGACCAATTCACAGCCTTTCAGACTTCCTGATCACTGAAAACAACAATGCAATGCTGTGGCACAAGCAAAGTAATTACCACTCTCTAGGGCTTGATAACTCCTTTCTTGGCATACTGGAACAGTTTACAGAAAACTAATTTTCTTAGTGATTAAGGAACATTAATAAGGAACCTATTCTTTCATAAGTCAAGAGTTACAGAATACCTAAACACAGCAGTGATTGATTATATATGCATAATAATTACGTCTCAGCCAAAGACAATTGAACTGCAAAAATACATCATTAAGACTTGGGATTTTCTACTTCATCTCTCTTCCCCGTTTGAAAACTGTTTCAAGCAAATTAAATACTTGGCCTTCTCTTTTTTCTTTTCCTCAGCATCACAACAAACCTAAAACTGTTTGTTCAAAAACCAAATATTTTGGGGACTTTGACTCATAAAAAGTGAAGTTTTTCAACTCAAAGGTGTTAGCATTTAGTTGAAGGTCCAGCAGATAACATCAAGCAATCAGTAACAGTTAAGCAAATCCTGTGAACCACAGGTAGAGGTATTGTATGCCATAAACTGGAGGGAGTAAGAAATCCTTTGACAAGACGTAAAGGAAGAAAGAATTTTCTGAAAACAGCACTGTTAAAGGAAACTATAACCTTAGCTGTTTTCTTTGGGTATTTGTATTTCAGCTTTAGAAAGTTATTTCAAGTTTCATTGAGTGTATGGCCATGAACTGTGACACTTTTTACACTTCTCCCTCAGCTCTATGTTACAGCCCCAACTGTCTCAAATCTAGCAAAAAGGCAAAATCCTTTGGGTTCAAACACATTTTCCCCATGACATTTTATATGAATTAAGATTACAATTAAATAAGAAATTAGGAGCAACTAACTACTCATTTTGATAACAATTAAAGGAACTCTGATATAAGTTAGAACAATTGTATTACCATGAAAGCCAACTCATGGGTATCATAGTAACTCTTAAGTGAGCCAAAAAGTAATCTCATTTTCCTTAAAACAGTAATGTGCATATTAAAAACTTTAGATTCATAAGTGTAATAACCTCTTTCACTTTCACTGTACTCTACAATTTTCTTGTACACTAGACCATCATATAAACACCTCTCAATATAAAAAGTAAGATTCAAAACTCTAAAACCTGTTATCATTAGTAAATGAAGCATATGTTTAGCTGCAAAAAATATTCCTGTGCTAGAATTACCTTGCTGAAATAAGTGAAGACATAACAAAAAAAGGGAATTTTGACATTTCATATTTTGTTGAATGCCATTGCTGCACAGGCAATCACTGTCTCTTACATATAAATTAACATCCTACCATCTGTCAAGTGTTCAGATAATCACAGGGTTTAATGCACAATATGGTTATTAGAATGTGACCTGACAAAAAGAAAAAGAACACAACCTAATTTGGACTATGAAATCTATGATCTCACTGGCAAATGACAGTTTGACAAGCTATTATTCTGCATTTTGGCTTCTCCAGTAAAAGCAATTTTACGCACATGTAATTCTATTAGTCATACAGTCAACTGCCTGTGGAAGATGACTTCAAGCTATAAAATTTGCTTGGTCATTCAGGATTTTGATCTTATGTAAATATTTGTACCATGCAGAAAGATTTAATGATCTAAATACACACATACCTAAGGAGAAAACACGTGTCACTATGCAAAATAATCCTGTGATGGTATCATTAACCGTAACCACAGACTTTCTTCAAGGAATCATGCAAAAAATCATTAAGCTCATTAATTACCTGTTTACCAACTGGCACTGGCTGTTCCAGTAGAGTATACAGGACAACTCCGTATCCAATCTGTTTCACATGCAAATGTGTCATCTGCTAATAAGCACCATTATTATTATAATTCACAATATTACCTACATACTCTCATTATAGCCTATTCTACTCCCTATGCCTTGTTTTTGCCAAGGTAAACATTACTGACAGTTGTCTCTACTCCAGACCACTAAAAAAATCCTATTACCAACACAAGACTACCCAGCAAACTTCATGTGCCCATGGCTCCCACATTTTTCTGTGACTCAACGGCATTGCTAATGCTCCAATAAAATATATTGCCAAAGGGAATACTCTAATGATAACTTCAAAATGTAAAATACATGCATGGGAAAAGTGAAATTGTGCCTTCAGAAAAAACCAAGCAAAGCAACCATTTTAAGAAAGTGAAACAAGTAAAATACACACAAACAACAATAAAAGTTCAATACAGTTTTACCATCTGCAGAAATGAAGTTTCCATTTGTTAAGGTTAAATTTTGTTACGGTCTAGCTACACTACTCAAGGACCTACCTCAATAATAAAGCATCATGATTTTGCTTTCTTGCCAGGGGACAAGAAAAATCAGCTCTTGGTTTATGCCAGGCCTATCAGCATTTCAAAGTGTACCACTACTTACAGCTACACAAAACAGCTTTATCAGCCACAGGTCTGCTACTCTGATTACCAGCCTCTTCCAAAAGGGAAATGAGAAAAACCAAGGAGAAACCACAAGGAAGGAACATTTAGATTACTTTGTTCAGGTTCAATTTTACACATAGTAAAATATTTTTCTCATTAAGTGCCAGAAAATATCAGTTGTACAAGATAAACATCAAAAAGTACATTTTCCAAAGTACCTAAGCCAATTATGTGAGCCTGATCCTTCTTTTAAAAGATCACACAGTCTCATTATCACAGGTCACCAAACTCTCTCTGTCTAATAATGCAGAGAGTAGAATTTACAAGACATGCTGAGCTGCATCATCCAAACCTGTAACTGCTCTGTGAAACCTGTTCCTCTGTACTGATAAGGCTCTAAGACTGTCTTCCTAGGGAAGTTATTACGATAGAAAAAGGGGAGAATAACCATGACACAATCTACTGATCCTCTGGATATCTGTAAGTGTGCGGTAAGTTGAGGAAGTGCAGAGTAAAGCATTTTGTATTAGTTGTGCTCTACAAATATTTACCCAGGGAGTAACTACAGAGTAACCACCAAGCAGTAAATTCAGTATCTCTTACTGTTCATTGAATTTGTGAGATAAAAAAGCATTCACCTTATTCAAAGTCAAGTTACTTCCCAAACTGGAACATAAACACTTCAGTCAGTTGGGTTTATCTTTTTTTACCCTTCAATTTAAGCATTTGGGACATTATTCTTTCAATAACTGATAATTCTAAGCAACTTCAGGTTTAAACTGAAGAGCAATGCACCTCAAATCCCAATGTGGAAAAGTTAAAGAATTAGAGTCATACTTGCCTAGTTAACTTAGCGTTAGACTCTTCAGGGCAGACCTACATGGAGACTAACACCAAAGCCAATCTGATCTGCTGGCTGCTAATTGCTGGCTTTTTATGTGACTAAAAGCAGATTTATATGACCACAGCTGCTACATCACACCTGAAATCACACCCTTAATGCTGCACCTGACACTTCCAACTGAATGTTGTTGGTGAGCCTCAAATAACCACACTGATGATAAACCTTTGGAAAGGATTGGTTTTAAAGATTCAGTGGATCATCTTTTAATATTCTTTTTTTTTTTTCCCCCATAGAAAATAGTTTTTTCACAGGAGGTTATGGTTTTAGGTCAATTTGCAAGTTCTTTGGCCTATATATTCACTAGAACATTTATATTATAATGATTCACTCATCTCACCTGTCATATTCTCTTATGAAAATGAAATTGAATACATTAAGATCAGAAAAATTAAATTAAATAATATGAAACACAATGCAAGTTTTCTTACTGAAATATTTAAAGTAATTTCTCACTAGGTCAAGGTCAGGAGAAGACAAAAATTAAAGTCCAATTAGCGCAATCAACCAAAATATAGGAGTAGCAGCTGATTTAAAGTAGTACATTAGAACCACCAAAGCAAATGGCAATGATTACACACGTTCAAATACTGTGTATGGAAAATACTGTAGGTGAGGGGAAAACAAAAAAAGGTCTTAAAAAATACCTTTGATAATCAAAGGAGTTTCATACTTCTCTCTCTCAGAATATTCAGCAAATTACGTTTGCTTCGCTATAATAATTTCATCCCTAACAAGATCAGAGAAAATGATTTATTCCACCCCCAGTCTTCCTACATTTGTACGTCATCCTAGGGGACACTGACTTTCTGAACAGTGAATTGCTTTTGGCCATCTGATATTATATTACTGCAGTCTTCTGCAGAAGGAGCCAGAAAAGAAAAAAAAGGGGGGGAAATAATTACATTAATGCTGGGAATCAAAGTTTATTGACTTTCCCTTGAGCTATAATACCAAAAAGCTGATTACAGAAGTTGTCAACTTATTTAATGATACCACCAACTTCTCTCTGAACTCATCAAAATATCTCCTGAAAATATTCTCAAAAGTTTTTCAAGTAGAGTAATACATTATTAACTCCAACTTACTGAAGATAACTGTACCCTGCCTCTGCTCCTTCCCCCTCTTTGTGTCTACCAAAACACTAAAAACATCATTGTAATAAAAAACTCCAGGGTGCTCTGAATTGTTGCATTCTCAAGCAAACCAACATCTCATTTTCACATCCCAAGTACATCCTACTTATTCTAAAAAACCTACAGAAAGCTTTGACTTGAATACAGCTCTAATAAAAGTGAACATCTCAATCCCACCCATGGCAGCTTGCTCTGAGAACTCGAGCTCAAAACATGTTATCCTGCAGTATGGACACTCTAGTGGGCAGAGATTCCATAGATCATTATGGGGTTTTAAGTTTTCATTCACTGACCCCTCCCAAAAAAGTGGGCTGCCCATACCTGTATTTGTTCCAAAAGTTCTCTTTAAGAGTGTAAATGCTTCTTCCTCCTTTGGAGAGCAGATTTCTCTACCAGCACTTTTTCTCCTAGACCAAGAGTGTCAACATGAAGGTCTTTCTTCCCTCACATTTACAAAATGACTTTATTGTACAATGTGCATAGGGAAATACTTAATGAGACAGCTAATAATGAGAAAAAAAATGACCAGAGTTGTCTGTTTTAGCTTTCCCATCAGGGTCAGCAGTGCAAGAGAAGGTACCACGCTAGCAAAAAATTTGTCCTTGTATCATTTACAATACAGCTTTTTCAAAACATACAGGGCAAAGTACAATACAACTGTTGTCAAGTTTTCTGAACAGTAACAAAGCCGGGAAGTACTTAATTAGTTCAATGAAGCTGTAGTTTATCACATTTTCTTTCAATACAAGTGTGAGCATGCTATACAGTGTTTACAGTTCTCTTCTGAACAACATGCAATTAGAAGACCCATAAAATATAGTGAACAAAATATAGTTTAAAGGAAAGATGGAACTTCTTTAGAAGCAAATGCTCCTTCAGCAAGATCTCCCTTAGTCAATCTGTTTCTTTAATTCACATGGAGAGAAATCAAGTTCGTTGGTTTAATTACCCGGTGATTGAACAAAGGTATTTATGCTCGAACACTCCTGCCAACACACGATACACCTGCACGTCTGTAACAATTTAACATGGTTTAGTCACAGCAGGTAAAAGCCCTTCATGTGGCAGTGAATAGGCCCTTTGATACTCATCCACAGTCAAACACTGCATATGAGATCACTCTGCAACAGAGAACTGCTGTGAAAGTTTGGCTTGAACACAAGACTGTTCAAGAACACTGTTCAAACAGGGTATCATGACATGACAGATCAGAAGAAACAGCTTTCAATAAAAGGCAGACAGGGCATGCTGCTTACCTTGTGCAAGGTGATTTGTTCTGTAGCATTAGAAGGGACAACATCAGACACAGCCAACAACCCACGCAACTGAATTTGTGTCAGTGCCTCCCACGACAAGAACAATCTCTTACATTTAGGCATCAGTCAGTCCTGTGAGGGGAAGTTGAGATATACCCAGGGAGCAATACTCAGTAAACTTCCGTATATTTCAAATGTGCACACTGATTTGCTTAAATTAGCTTTTGCCAAGTAGGAAAAAAGTGAAAAAATATTTCAGTTTCTACGTTAGAAGAGGGGGGGAAAATGCATTATAATATTCTCCAATTAAATTAGAATTCTCTATTCATCAATAAATCTTTATTCTTATAATAAGTCTTTAAACACATAAGAAATGGGCAAGTCCTTTTTAGGACCTTTCAGCATTGCCCAGGCTTGGAAGTCGGGAAAGATTCTCCTGGAAGAAATTCAGTTTGCAAAACTATTCAAACAGTGACAGCAGCAGTGATTGGCATTATATGGCATTAACTAGAGGATTGTACCGAAACAAATGTTTATAAAGTATGGACTTAAATAGCATAAAACATAATAGGTTCAGATTACTGCTGTCTTATTCAACACCTCATTTTCATGGTAACAAGAATAAGCAGGTTTACCTGAAGGTTAACAGGTTTGCCTATTATTTTAAATGTTTTGTGAATTATAGTAAGGATTTATGCTCCTCATGCAGAATACAGAATACTGACATTGGAAAAACGAATCAATTGGCTACTGCAGCTTCTCTGTTCTAACCATTAGTACCAACACTTGAAAGGCCAAAAAGACTACAACATTTCATAACAAGAACATGGCCAAAAGTCAGTGGCCAAAGTTCAGTGCCACTTTGTGGCACTGAACCCAAGTTTGAGTTTCTGCTCAGTGAAGCCACTCCTGGACAATCACTGCAAGAACTCAGCTCAGCTCACCTGAGATGGATTCTCAGGGCTGAGACGGATTCTCAGGGCTGAGACAGCCACCAGACACGGTATTCCAGGAGAGCAGCTGGAACAAACTGGTTATTTTCTACCTTCCCTGCTCACATCATTTCTTTGAGAAGATTGGCAGAGACTCCAAGAAATTATTTGAATAATTTGAAAATGAAGATGGAGAACAATAGACTGAGATACAAAAATGTAGTGTGGGGTTAAAGATGCATTTCAGTAGCTTTTCTTCAGAAGTGTTTTTAATAAAACAATAAATACATGCCAGTTTGGGATCTGCTTTTGCTCACAAGACAACTGAATGTCTTCAAACTCTAGTTTTGTGTTTACCCTGAGGTTACATGAACTAGAGGGGCTTGAACATGTCAGGTTTTCCTGTTAAGAATTCTAAGCTCTTTGCTAAATCTTCTTGGTGAGTTCAGTTCTCTGCAACTGCCTTTGAGTACCTTTAAATAAGCAAGTCCATAAAACTATATTTCAGTCTTACTGCTCTCACACAGAAGTGTGGGTTCCCTTTTTAGTAGTTCAAAGTGTACAGTAAAGCCTATTTAATTCATGGACAATTTTCAGGCATATTAAAAAAATAAAATCCTTCCACTTTCTTCAAGTACCTTATTAAATGCAAACCCTTCCTGTGCAATACATATGCTGTAAAAAGACAATGCTGTTTGCAGTGTCAAATAACACACACTTACCCAGACCAAGTTTTCTGTTACTAATATTCTTTTTTAAAAGTTTGCCAAAAGCTTTAATTTAATGATAGAAGTTAGTTCTCTTCCATACTATGATTAAGTAGAGTCCCTGTAACTGTAACCTGAGCATCTTTTTGCCATTATTGCCCAGCAGCTACAGCTTCAAGAGACACAGTACAGAAAGAATTCTGTTGCACATTATACTTTAACCAAGAGCATCAAGCAGAACATCAAGCATAATGCATTTTTCATGTTTAGCCCAGTGAACAAGCCTCCTTCCCAATACTGAGAAGTTAACCTTTAACAACAGCAACCCAAGGCAAAAGGATTATGAGAAATATATCAGCATTTCCAACGGGCTTTAAAGCACTCTAATTAGGTAGCCACATGCTGTGTTTTCGTTTCTCACAAAACAAATATCAATAATCAATGTCTCATTGGGCTGCAGACTGTCTACCAAATAGCTTAAGAAATACCTGCTCTGTTTCAGGCTTAGAACTACAATGAGAGGCATTAGGTTTAAGCACCACCTTCCAAAAGAAAAGGACTCAATACCTGTTAGACCCAGAATTTCAACTTTACAATGAACTAAAATCTTGCATAACATTTATGGTGAAATAAAATAAGATTCATTGATACAACACAAGATGTTAGTCACCCTCACTTAAAACTTGAGGAACATATTATTACAAAGGTTGTGTTTGTAGATTTACTAAGTCGATTATAAGTAGTAGTTTACAACACCACTAAACCACTTTCAGGAAAGTGAATTTAACACATTACCCACAATTACACCCTATGAATGTTAATTACTTTGCTTTGAACCTTACCCACTACTACTTCCCTTTCACTTCCTTTCTCAATCATTCATCTTAGTGACATCCACAAAGCAAAACCACTGCAAATAGACAAATGTTCAATTAATGTAATGACTTAACTTACTGTACTGTGCTACAGTATTTTTCCTTCTCCCAGCTTTCAAAGAAAGCAAAGCTCCCACTGATGCCCTTTCTAATACTGCTATAGTTACCATATAAAGCCCAAATGCAGCACTGCTTTGTTTCATCTGCTAAATGATGGGCCTATGTTTGAATAATTTATCCTTAAACCAAGAGCTTCAGAGAAATAGCCGCTGAATAGTAAAAAATTAAGTAAAATAAGTTAAAAAATAAAAACTATTTTAAATATAGTATAGTAATCTAATTCAATACAGAAAAAGTTCCTTTACTGTCTCATTTCTGAGAAAATATATCAGAGACAACAGAAAATACAGAGTTGATATCAATTTAAAATATTAAAGACAATCAGCCTGACTATCAACATCACATCCAGTCCTTACTTTATTCCCCAGGTCTTAGTAAAAAAATAAAAAGATTTTTCTCCCCTTCCCAGGAAATAGATTAGGTAGGCATGACATTTTCCCACTTTACCATCCTATGCAGTAATAAGCTTTCCTTTTGTAGCATTTATGAATTCAAACAGTGCTGGGGTTAAGCTGGAGCAAAGCAATTTGGCATGCTTGCATCTGCTTTTATCAGGGAAAGGAAAAGCAATCCATGAGGTCTGGGCTGACCTTAAAGCACAAGTATTTACTTGGAGATTCTAAGGGCTTACCAATTGTGTTTGGTAAGAGGGAACTTAAATTCGATCACACTCACACCCAATGTCACCTTAATTCTGGCAATCACCTTTCAGTTCTTCTGCAGGGCCAATAATGTAATTGGTATTCTGGTACTACAAATATTCTCTCTTTAAAAAGGACACATTAACTAAACACTCCCATTCTACCATGCTGCTTTCTACAGGACATAGCAGGTTTCTAAAGTCAGCTACTTCCAAATTCAGATAATTTACTTTAAAAAATTAAATGTATACTGGTAAATGCAATTATATTTTCAATGTATATCTATATAATCCTCTGATGCCTCTGATAAAAAATGGTCCCAGAAAAATATTAGTCAATCATCTTATGAGTAAACAACTACTAGGGAAAATTGTCTTAAAAATCTCAGACATAGGAAAGAGCTGGTTTGGAAAACAGGCCTTTGCTGCTTTTACTAAGCCATTTCTCAGTTAATCTGCTGAAATACAAATGCATTCAGCAAACACACTTCTTCTTCTAGGAACTCAACATTCCTGTTTTGTTTCAAGGAAAGATTGCTCCAGCTCTTTCATGAAATCTGAGCAACTTTCAGTGTTGTCAAGTCTCATGTCCACAATATATTAAAAGAAATGCATTAGAAACAATTAGTGGGGAAATATTTATTGCCTCTCAGTGACAAAGATACTTGATCCAATTTAGATCCACTGCAGTGCAAGCAGTAAAACAATGTGAATACATAGTGTGTCACTTTGCAAATGGAACACTTTCATCTTTCCACCTAATAAACAGTACTGTTATTGCCAGGTAGTGATGTGTCAGTGATTAAAGTTTTATTATTCTTTTTTTCACTTTATTCACTCTTCCTCCATCTGAGGAAAATCTGAGACTATTTTAAAACTGACAGTACATAGAATTAATTCTCAATGACATGATAAGCAAGTCCCACATTTCATACATTCTAGGCACACCAGTATCCTATACTCAAATACAGATATGCAGATGTGGCACTTAGGGACATGGTTTAGTGGTAGTGCTTGGCTAATGACTCAATGACAAAGGTCTTTTCCAACCTAAACAATTATAAATATACATTCCACATTATAAAAATGACCACAAGAAAGAGAACTGTTGTAATTTCTATCTCCTCTCTCTGCTGATTACTTGAATTGAACATAGAATTACAGAAGGAAAGACCCTTTCTTCTCTAAGTTCCCTTCAGAGCTCCTGTTTTCTCTGTCTGGAGCCAGACTAATGTCAGCTCAAACACAAACATGCCCAGAGAATCAGGAATTCAAGCCACATGTTCTCACAAAAAGATAAATTGATTCAGTTCACCAGGGCTGTTCAGGCCTCAAAAGCAAAGCAATCAGGCTCTCAGTGAGACACAGAGATCACCACGTGCAATTCCATTACAGCCAAGGACAAGGTTCTACAGTCAAGATGCTCCACTGCCACTTTTTGCTCACCCAGCCTGTGTGCTTAACATCCCACTAACATACAAAGAAAGGACAGACCTAAACTGTCTCTTCAATCCAAAGAAAAGCTGCACAATTCTCTTAATTTGACATCAAACCCAGATCAGTAGCTGATGCTAAGGGGCAAATCATAGCAGCTTGAGTTTAACTCAGAGCTAAAGGGGTGAGACAGCAGCTTCAGGACAGAGCTGGCTCATATTCAACAATTCACAACAAAGGTGTGGTGAGCTTCTATCTACACAGACTAGAGCATCTAAGAAATGTGCTCATATAGGGCAGAAATAGTCACCTCCTCTCTAGAGAATTTTCCTCCTGCCAGGATCTCTCCAAGGAAAAGCAAGCCTGACAATTAATGCAGGTAACAGCACCTGACAGCAGCTGTGCAGATGTGCCACCTAAAGGACGCAGGTATTGCGAGGGATCGAACGGATATTCTCACTCTGTTCCCAAATTAACAACAGGAGAAAGAACTGGTTGTGTGCATGTGTGAGTAAGAAATGGAAGCCAAATCTATCTAAATTAAAGACAATTATAAGGAGGTTATTTGGTTCAAGGTCACCTATGGCAGGCAACACCAGAGTTACCATGATAACTTCAGATAAAAAGATTAGACAGGTACAAAAAGCTGTAAACCTAGAGTGCTGCTGTCATGTATAGAACTCCACTTTCTGGCCTCTCTGAAACGTTTTCCTTTGAAAATACTTTTATTCATTAGAAATATTTGCTTCCTCCAGTCTCTTTTTTCTTACATATTTTTCTACTTATTAACAGCTCAACTGCCTATATATATATTAAGAATTAATGTACCATGTCATAAAAGACAAACATGACCAGAAAAAAAAAAAAGCAAATGTACATAGTATACATTTGCTTCTTCTGGGCTATACAAATCTGGTGCTTAACTGGTCTTTAAACAGTTGATTTACAGCTTATAACAACAAAAATTCATATCAATTTAAATTTTGCTGCATAATACAACCATCTTGAATTTCTACATCTTTCTTTTATGTTGCAGGCTGCTTTAATTATCCCAGTTCAACTTTCTGAAAGTAACAACAGAAAAAGGTGAAGATGAAGTGAAAAATGAAAAGATGAAGTTGTTGAAACAGATATAAGCTTATGGGATATCTGAATCTCAGCAAAATAGCCTTTTGATGAAAATGGGTCTCTGTCAGGCTGCCTGATGTAATATCCAGTCTCTTTTTAGCAAACAAAACCACCCTATTTCTCCTTCAGCTGTTAATCAAAGAACAATTAAGTTACAGGTTTATGAGCAAATACACAATGCTCAACTACCTTCAAAGACTAAGTGATATTATACTAAGACAGTGATATTATACACACAGACAAGTACTACACTCTGCTACCTAAATTTTAGGTATTTATCCACTTAATACACAGTGAAAAATCCACAGTCTTATCTATCTTAATTTCCTGCTTTCTGTAGAAATCCTTGATGCATACTACTACATAAGCAAGCCTCATGCAAATTCAGAAGAACCATTAAAAAGTCACTTTCAATTTGCTTGTTTTTCTCACCTGGCATTATTAATCTAGGGAGGAGATGCAGGACCAGTGCATTTATTTTTCAACACACTGACATTAATCTTTGCAAACATAACTACACCAGCACAACTTAACCACTGTGAACAAAGCAGAAGTCAGCACTTACTCTCTAAGATTTGGAGACCCTCAGCATATCAACTTTCTTTACATTTTCCCTCTATCACTCAGCCCTTTTGTCTGATAGAGAAGCCAGGTGGCTAAAGAAGTTGTCCTGTCAGCTTTATCTTTAATTTCTGCATGCAGATCTGTGAATGTAACACAAAGGGTGTAAGGCAAGGCTTGTCACTGCAATGTAAGAAATACACTTACATTTGGAGTATCCTCATTTTGTAATTCGAGACTATGAAGTGATAATAAATACATACATCAATGTTTGGCCTATACATTAATAATCATGTTTATTTTATGCAGCCACTACTGTATGAAAAAAGCCTGTTACTAACAGATGTTGCTCCCCTCTACTCCTTTAATGACACCATTGTTTGGTCACTAGCACTGAACTCATCCAGCAGTCCTGTACACGGAGAGGAGCCAAGGCTGAAGCAACTTTGGCCAGTGCCAATTTCCACTGAAGTTAAAAGGGACTGCCCTGCACATCAGTGAGACAACGCAACACAGACAAAAGATCAATTTGTACAAACCCAAGATTAATCTGGAAGATGATTAACAAACAAGTAGAACTAACTACTAAAGGAAGTGGACACTTAATCCCTCTCAGTCTCTTCAAATGAAGACAAGTTTTCCAGCAGATCCACTTCAGCCAAGCACATTACCAGCCTCCATTGAGGGAAATGAGTGACATTTATGTTCCCCACACAGGAGTTCAAATGAAAAACGCTGGTGATCTCTTCTGATCTCTACAACTATGAACCTCTACTTCGTAACCCCAGGTACAATTTTTATCTAAGTTTAGCACAAAAAGAAACATAAATTTCTGAAAAAACAAAATTGTTTGAGTCTTTCCTTCAGTTTTCCTGGAAAAATTAATGGAGAATTGCTTCTTGTCTGCATCTCATCACTGCTCCCAAAAAACCTCCCACTTCTACCCTCTTCCCTCTTTCAATTTCACAACTGCACCTACATTATAATGATTCCTTGAATTATTTACCCTAGCAAGAGCTGGCTACATAAGGAGTAAGATACCCATTCCAACAAAAACAGGTCAGGTCAAGTCAGAAAGCTGCATATCTTTTAGCTAGGAACTTCAGAGGTAGGAAATAAGAGCACAGATTTCAAGTGCTTTTGTCTTCATCACTGCTGAAAATATTTAGAGGGATTTCAAGTGTGCCTGTACACATTATATATGCATGTTTTTATCAGCATGCATTTGGGTTATTCCCTCAGAAATCCCTCACTCTTGTCCACAGAAAATCTGATTCAGGTTTCAGAGTTTTTACTGGGAAAAGGAAAACAATATACTATACTAAATACACTTCAGCTTTTATACGTTGCAGGTTTCGTGATAGCAGCAGCTGTTTAAAATGTTCTTTAAAATGTCTGCTGTTTAAAATGTTCCTGCTCACATCTTACTTCTGAGCTTGTTTTGGATAGTCTTCATCTGTGACATTGCCATTGATTTATTCTGGTCAGAAATCATAGGATTCATTTCTGTTGAGCAAACCAGTGGGCTTTCTGAATGAATTATCATCAACTTTTTTTTCTTTCTTTCTNTATATTTTTTTATCATTTTTTTTTTTTTTTTTTTTTTTTTTTTTTTTTTTTTTTTTTTTTTTTTTTTTTTTTTTTTTTTTTTTTTTTTTTTTTTTTTAAGGAGGCGCGCAACTACTGCTTTTCCCAACAAACTGCAGTCTGGGAAGTTCATCACACACTCATTCTGGTTCTGTGTCATGCTCTCAATGATTATATAGTGTGTAATATAAGCTGTCTATAATGATCAGGCAAACAGAATTCAGCTGAACATCTTTTATCTAATTTTTTAAACCTAGCACATTATGTCCCATTTCATTTTTATGAGACTTATTTCAAACTTTTTCCAAGCAGGTCTTGGGTACAAAGCTGACGGTTTTGTTTTTTCTTTCCACAGCTCTCTAAGCCACCCCCAGAACTCATTAGATAGAACGGCATCAGTCGCTGTTGAGCTTTACAACAGTCATATTGATTGGTATCTCCCAAAGGCACACTGTCATCATTTTACCACTGATGGGGTTATGGGCAGACACACACTTTGACATTCCCCTTAGATGTGATAAATGCAATCCTCATTTTCTCAGATCTTGTGCAATTCACCACAAATCTATCGATCACTACAGAATGATCCTTTCTATTCCACTGAAGCTGTGAAACCCAAAGATATAAATATCTTCCTAATTCATACATAGACCATACAATCTATAGTCCTATTTTTCATTAGATTGGGGTGATTCAGATCATCATTTCCATGATGAAAATACCAACTGGTGTATTCCATCTGAATGTTGTACAGCATCACTTTGAATAAAACATTATTAACAGGTTTCTCCCCCACTACAATCTATCTCATTTTTGAATACCAGAGGACATTCCTGACATGTGCCATATGTGAATCATTTTGCTTGTGGACTGCCACAATCATTATTATTATAACAAAGAGAAAGCAGTTGGTGGTTGTTACTAGCTATTTTATGCCTTGGAAATTTTACTTGGAAATTTTACTCCAGTAAAAACATTTTTAAAATTAGACATAACAGACTTGAAAAATTTCTTCCTATGCTTAACATAGGAAAAAACACAAATCAGCATTTACTAAGCATTATGGTTTGTGCACCTTTAGCCAATATTCTCAAAACAAGAAAAAATTGGTCACTGCAAGAATAAAGCAGCCAAGTTAGCCACATATGAACTCCAAAGAACAATCAGCACAAACTCAGTGCCCTAACATTGCTCCTATCACAGAACTACAAAGTGTGTAGAGATTATGGCAAGATTTGGCCTAGCGTGCAAAATTATAGGTGCACCATTTTGGGGAAATATAATAAAATCTCCATAAAAGTTTGAACACTTCAAATGCTAAGTAAATGCTCATGATGAAAACAGATGCATGTCACTGCCCTATGGAATTATTAAACTGTTCTTAGTTTTGGGTCTTTATATACAATTAAAAGTTTTCCATATCTCATTTCAGATAAGGAAACTGCAATCCTTCTTTGGAAATTAACTTTCCATCTAGTTCGTAGACATGGTTTTTTTAATTATTATTTTTGAACCACATGTCATTTAATTATTAAATGTGGCTTACATTTACATCTCTGGAAATAGTTTTTTTAATTCTCTCTTCTGCCATTTCATTTCAGTCCATTACGAGGGGTGTGAGCAGGTTGCTGACTATGCTGATAGGCAGGGAGCAGGGAGAAGTCCCCGCTCCACATTTCATTCAGATAATAGAAACCTGCAAGCTGCTCAGTGTGACAGATGAGCTCTGTGAGCTGAAGCAACTTGTTCCGCCTGTCAGGCCGCAAGAGCCTACAGCAGCAAGATACAATTGTGATGACACCACCATCGCCAAACTGGGTCAAACATACGGTCACTTTAAAACAGAATGTCACCCTTTCTTTCTACTTGAGGAATTTGATTCAGTGACACTAAAAGCTGTTAGATACCATTAGCTTTATATCCAGGTTCAAAATGAACTGTTTCTCTGACAGTATTTGAAGGCTCCTCTTTGCCATTAAAGTTCGTAGGAATCACAAACTGTCAAATAATGTCACTATTGCCCAGAGCCAGTGCGTGCTTTATGAGCACGAGACTCTCCATGTTGCACCAGTGGAGCAGGGCCTTTGGAGAAACAACACCACTATGGCCTTCGTGGACTAAATGCATTAAAGCCATCACAGAATTTTAAAGAAAATTATATAGACATAAAATGTTTTCTTTAATTGCAGAAATAAAAGAATTATTACATGAACAATAGTAAAAATGTAGAGATAAATTAAAATTAATATTTAATAAATTGCTCCAAGTATTTTCTTTGATCTTGGAAGATTTACTCACATCATATTGTGATGCTGAAATACCCCATTCTATATTACAAGCATGCACTGTTCAAAGATTAAATAACTCTGGTATATACAGGTCACACCACATGCTGGTTCTAGATAAGATTTGGAAAAGCAGATAATGAGATGAAGATAGTTCTGGTCATACTCTGACATTTGATGATTAACATCTTGCATATAATAAATGATGTGTAAACCTATCTTTTTTAACAGAATTACACTATGTATATGTTTCAGCACGGATAACTTTAGTCCAAAAGTACTAGAAATGTAGAAGGGAACAGTAAAGGTCTGAGACATCCAAAAGTAATTTCCTTCTCAATATTTACCAATTTGTGTTGACAGTCTGAGTCAAGCTCAAATCATGGACACAGGCCAAGTAAAAATTCCCAGCCTGTTAGATTCCACAGTTTAATTTACGTATTTCAATACAGCATAATGAAGACATTTTATATATTTCAGGTTTTGATGTATCTATTTTTCTGGTTTATGTTACATACTTGCCTTTCTAGCTTAACACAAAAATTTTCAGCAAAAATACTTTCAAGAAGAACTTCTCATGGAGCCATTCTGTTAAGATAATTCATATTTTTGTGTAGTTAAAAACTTATATAATTCTTAAAAATAATTGTTGTTTACTTGCTTTGATTTCTAAATGTCTTTGATCTCATTCATTAATATTCATTAGACTTCTGATGTTGGACTAATGAGAATCTTACACATTTATGAGAAGCTATTTAAACAATGCTATCAATTTTTTTCTGACTTATGTTTTTTCATCAACACTGACAATACTTAATTCTTTGTATTCTCCAGTTTTTTCTTCAAACTTCCTGAAGACATGGTACACATTCTCCAAAACAAAAGGGAACTCAACAAATGCATAACTAATTCAGCCAATTTTGAGCATGGAACCCTAAGCAGATAACAGGAGAAACACATAATATATATGTGCAGAATGAATAATGCTCAAAGGAAGAATCCAGCCACAACTTTTCAGCCTCAGGAGTTTACAGGCACAAAAGCAGCAATGCTGTTGCAAGAAGACAGGAGCAGCCACTGGTATTTCCCATCCCAGGTGCACACACAACAGCGGGAACAGCGAGGCACTTGTGTGCTTTGTATTTCAGAAAACATCAGCTGTGTTCAGATTGAGTTCCCATTGTTTGCAGTCCATATCCCCAGGAAGCTGAAAGGAAGAGTCCCCGAATGCTGCCCAGAATCACCTGCACTGCACACGCAGCATCAATGAGACGCACCCAAGGGAACCGATGCAATCCACCACAACATGGCAACAGATTCAAGGCAATATATCAAAATTAATACAGATATATTTTTTCAGATAAAGCTACGTCAGTTTGAAGCCATTCATTAGAGAATTCTATCTAGGAATTAACTCCTACACTGCAAGAGAAATAGCCATTATAAGCTTCCTAATGACAATAAAATAAATGTGCAAATGCAGCGAAGTACATGATTATGCAGTGCCCAAACAGCATAGTCATACCACACACCAAATTTCCATACACAGAAAGCCACTGCTCCAGTCTCAGTATCAAATAATAACAAAATACTTCAAGGACAAAGTATTGCTAACTCTAGGATTCCAAATTTATCTCACAGGATGCTTAGTACCCAATAGCTCAGAATCTACTACCAACCCCAAACTTTTCGAAAGGGTTTCTTTGGTATATCAAAATTTAAAAGATCTCCACTGGTACAAATGTTTTATTACATGTAAGTATATGAATATGAATGTGGTTTTATATTACAACACAGTTCTGGAAGAAAATAATATAATAAAGTAATTTTAGAAGCTTTAACTAGCATCCAAAGAATTTACATAAGCCAGAATTCTGATTATGTGCAAGACCAGCCCTTACATCCTGCTCTCCCAAAGTAAAGTGCTATTAATCTTCCCCTAAAGAACAATATTTCCACCATTTCTTCCTTTCTGTTCTTCTTCATTTCCCTGCATTCAGATCCTGATACTCGGTCTGTAACTCTCATTCTCAAAGTCTCCTCTCAGAGATGTGCCATCACAGCATCTGTCGTTACTGGGATTTTATCCCACCTAAGCAAGTCTTCTCAAAACAAGCCACGCATCAGAATTAACGTGACATGAGAAGTGTTAATATCACAATACTAGAAGGCAATTTTTTTCCCTGACACCTGGGAAAGTGAAAAACAGGATAGCATATTATTTAACAGAAATTTTTCCAAGTCAAGTATACACAATGCTTGGGGTTTTGGGGTTTTTTGCATTAAGTTCTAATTCAATATACTAAGGTTTCCCAATTTTAATTTTTTAAATTTTTTTTCTTAAATCACACTGTCAAGGCCTAAGAGCTACAGCTTCAGTTGCAGCACTGGGAAGGCTACATCTCACAACAGGTATAAAACACTAAAGTTAATTAATGGACTAGGATTCAAACAGCAAAACTGTTTGAAAAGCTGATACAGAAATCTTTCTCATTGGAAACACTTAGGTGAAGAGAAATGACAGTGCCTGCTACCAAAAAGAATGAATCAGTGGAGGGAAGCTTACAAATTACACTAATTAGTAAGAAGCAAGCAAGCAAGCAAGAACCTCAAAGCAGGAGCAGCATCTTGGCAAAACTCCCACAAGCAAAGGCACCCAGTCAAGGCCCCACCATCTTCTGTCCTTCAAAGGAGGCACTCAGCAGTCCAATGTTTGCCCTATGAAATTAGAGCCAACCAGCCTGGTTGACTTACTAAAGCAATTTTTTAAACTAAAAAGAAGCCAGTGTGACAAATCTGTTGCTATGAATGGCCAAGCTTGGTTATATCCACACAGACTGAAGCAACTGCTGGTTAAACACACACTGAACCAATCTTTGGCAAGGCTGACGAGTGCTCTACTTATAACAACATCTATTACTTACTTCTGAAAGCACCACAACTGCCCACACGAGATTTATATTCTTCTATACATAAAAAGACTCACAGTGATTTTCTTAACCTTTCATATAACTGCAAAATTTGTCCATCCTTCCAGTAAAACGTGCGTTAAAACACAGTTAGGTTCATTCAATCAGCATGTTCTGTCTCATTCAGATTTCACCTCCTTAAGTAAGAAAAGAAAATGCTCCACAGGAAAATCTGAGTTGGCGAAACAGCTCAAGACTTTCCAAGTAAATGTAATCTTTGAAAAAGATACTCATTTTTTAGTGAAATTCATTAGCGTTGTTCTGAAAGTTTATTCATTCCTACAAGTATCATTAAAAAATCCAATTTTTGTGTCAAACAACCCCAAATATTTCAACCATTCTAGAGATAGAACTGGAATGCAAGGGGGCTTATATAACAGCCTTTTTAGGACAAAAATTTGGCTCTTACAATTCAGTTCCTTTTGTATTTAATAGAACCCCACTTCCTTGCTAATTGTCACTGTTTCTGTGACCAAAAATTGCAATTAGTTACACTTCACAACACACACATGAATACTTTTATGGTTATATTATTCAACCTGAACATTAATAGCAGGACTGTTATAAATTCTACAGGAATTACATCACCAGGCCTATTTTATTAAACCATTTGTGGCAAGAGACAGTTAAACACTGTGTATCCTTTAAATATATTAGTCTGGTTGGGAAAACAGTTAGTCTACCAGATGAATTAAAGAAGTCAAGAAACCAAAAACCAAATAAGACTACTATTTAATTTGTACAAACAGTACTTAATTTTTAAGATCACGTAAAATATGAAAAAATAAGATGCATTACTAATACCTTCTTATTTTCAAATGGACCTCGTAGTTACAAACAAGTTTCACTAGAAAAATAAAAAACAGACAGCTAAACAAAACCAACAAAGGAAAACAATTTTCATTAATTCAAATGAAACTAACCAGGGCTACCTGCAGTAAAAACCCAACTTCTTTTAAATTCCAAAATGAATCCCTCTCCTGACCTTTATAGAGCTCAAGATGCATACGTACACAGAATAAACAAAATAATTTGAAAGCAAATTCACTGAGAGCGCCTGACCTTTGAAACAGCACAGATAATTTTAATCAGATTTGCACAATGTTAGTCTGTCTCAGGTTCCTTGTAGTAACACAAAGATGACAAAACTACTTAAGGGAAAAAAAGCCAACATTTTACTAAAATAAAACCATCTTTAAATATTTTTTAAAAAATATTTCTAAGAGTCTCAGATTCAGAAAAGACTCCTCAGAAATTCTACTCTCTCAAAATCAAGCTGAAGTGTATAACTCAGCTCTAGAGAGAAAAGCCCTTTCTGCCAATTATGCCATGTTTCTGTCTCAGTTAAGATGAAGAGCTGATATCTAAAAGAAAAATAAAAGTAATTTACACAAACATTTTAAAAATTGGGTTTTGTAGGAGTGGCCTGTAGTTGCCTCCTTGATCACCTAGCATGCAGTGGCTACTTAAAGCTTCTCAGGTACATTGATTATCTTAGATTTTTCAGAACTGATGACTGAAAATATCAAGATCTGCAGCATAAATAACTTGACAAGCAGTGCTGACTAGTAAAAAATCTCTAGTTACAAAGAGCAGAAGTTCTCAGAAATGTACACAAATGAGCCTTAGCTGAACTAGCTGGCAGCACCTTCCTTTGTGGAAGGACGGATGTTACACCAGGAGGAGTTAAACAGCATTTATAGGCACCAAAGCTGACCATTGCTTGTAGTGCTTGGAAAAAACAAGGGAAGAAACCTTTTACTTTATACAAGGCCCAAAGCAGGTCACTGCAAGTGGTTCTATTACTTGTGGCTGATGAGAATAATTAGCATGGGGAGCTGAAAGCCCTCTTTAAGTTCACAATGTTCAACCTCCAACAAATTAGACCTTCCGAGCCAACAGCAACAAGAGGGTTCTGCCCAAGTGGGAAAAGACAGCATGAGAGTAAAATGCAAGTAAACAATGAGACTTAAAAAGCTGAAGTTTGGCTTTGGTACTTTTGAGGAAAAGTAACAGTGAGCAGGACAGAGATCCACATTAATTATTTGCCTAGTTGAGGGATGCGGCAGGACAACATAGCTTTGTCAAATAATGCACTTTATCTAACAGCACAAATCCACATTACTCCTGGCCTAGTTGCTTTTAAAGCTTGACTTCTTAGTATTTACAGAGAGATGTTCAGTTTAATAAACCACTTAGAACGTCTAGAAAGGAAACATAAAGTAAATAGTATTAACTACACGAATTTGTAAAAAAATATTCATGGCTCACAAATTAATTTTCTGTATTGACTGTTTCCTTGTAGAACCTGCACTACCCTTGTAATTCTTATGAGCACCAAGGTGACTCAAATGTCTTTCTAAAGAATTAGGGCCCACTCAGATCATTGTGAGCACTTAGATCATTGTGAGCAAACCTGGTATTATTTGATGTGGTCTCTGAGACAATAAGCAAGAGAACAAATTCCTGAAAACCAGCTTTGCTGAGAGCTCCCACATGTTGAGGTGGGATCACAAACTCAGCTCTCCAGAACAGCATTCCTCCATTTGCATGTCACTGATTCATTCTCTGAAACTGCTGCAAGCCAGCCAACCCTTTCAGATTATGGCAACAACCACAGTCCTCTTCTGCCACACTGTTTTGGCCTTTTCCTCTCTCCTTTGCTCACAGAGAATTTTACAGCTTGTCTGCAACAGCCATCTGATACAATCATCTTTTCCTATTAAGGAGTTTAATTTATTCAGCTTATCAGAAAGGCTGAGAAGGGAGATGATCACTGTGTACAGACACTTGCACAGTCTGTCAGAGTGAACCATTCTGACCTTGCAAACAGAGTCACAGAGGCCCTGGCACCTGGAAATAAAGCACACCATGCATAATGGGTGCTTCCTTACAATACTGGCAAATATTATTGATATTTGCATCATCCAGTCTCAAAACGCAACAGAACCTTTTACAATGTGAATGTTATAATAACTATAAAACATTTAAGAAATAACGTAGAATGGTTTTATCTTTTCTAATGCCACCTTCATATTCCTATTTTCAGTATACAATGAATGCTCACATACATGCTCAAAAACTAACATTACAGTAGAAAAATAAAGGCAATATGGCTGCCAAATGGAATAGAACTTCTAGTTTCATATTTTCCTTTTAAATTTTAAAGCCATTTTCTACATCTTTAAATAAATAAAAACCTTTAAAAATACTTATTTTCCTGAGAAAGTAATTTTCATTTATTTGACTAGCCCTATCAAAATATCTATACTAAAATGCACTGTTTTGTCTAACCTTCGAGTACCTCATCTTGTGCCCTGAATAAGATTCTTTGCACTGTTTAGCTTCAATATCCAACCAGCTCTTTCCTGATTTAAATCCTCTCATAAAACTTCAAACACTAATCCTGATCCTTGCCACAAAGTCGCAGACAATTAGCTATTCCCACCCCACAACTATCTCCCATTGAACAGTCGCATTGCTACAGTCAGACTGCCACGGATACTCTCTGTATTCTCCCTTTTCCAATTCAGTCTTTAGTAGGACAACTCGTGATAGCTACATTCATAAAAACTTCTTATATATATAATATAAATACTTCACTACCAATATTTCACTAGAGTTTTTACCAGGCCAATAATCAGTCCTACACCAGTCTATAATGATAACTGAGCTGAACATTTTAGCCAACAATAGTTTGCAGCAACACACAAAGAGGCACAGCAGTTTGACAATTAACACTTCCCCAAACACTAACATCACTGCAGTTTGAATCCAACTCCAATAAAGGCTTGCACAGCAATGGAAGCTGAAGTTGTAAAATTTTCTAGAAAAATATTAGGTAGACCATTAGGTCTTCATTCGAGCTCTGTTTATCTGCATTCTGGTTTTTCTATAAATTTGTGAACCTAACCCTATTTTTAAACAAGGCTACATATTTTCTTCAGCAAAACATCTGCCTAATCAAAAATAAGACCTAGAGACTCATAAACCCCAGACTTAAGCAAGCTCCCTTCTGTCCTTCCCCCCTCTCTTTCTAATATTGAATGTTTTAAAAACAAATTTCACCTGAAAATTTCTCCGCAAAATTCTGCTCTTCTGAAATAAGATTCATCGAAACCAAATAATTCATAAATATTTAATAACACGACATGCGCTAAAAAGAGCCTGAAAGCCTGAAATCATTAGATGTCCCAGCACAAAAAATAAAAAGGAGAAATACATTTCTCTGCAAGTGTAATTTCAAAGTCCTTTCAGAGACGGATCTAAAGACTGTCAGCTTGGTTGCTCTAATACTGTATATTAAACAAGCAAGTAATTAAACTATTGGTTTTGATTCATAGAAATGCCAAACGATCGTGGATAAAGTATAAAAAATTAATGATTTTTTCCTTTTTTTTTCTTTTTTTGGTTTTGAAAGGGGAGTATCAGGAAGGGAGCACAAGTCAGGTAAAGCATCAAAATAGCCAAAGTAGTGACAACAGAAAACAACAAAATCAAGCACCTTTTAATTTTAGTGACCATTTAGAAAAACCTTACTGCATTAATGCTACTTAAAAGTTATTTCAAAATCCAAAGTCCCTGTGAAACGCCTTGCTTCCTTCAGTTTAAGGAATCATTATTTTGTTTTCACTAACAGAACACTGATGCTCACTCCTAATGCCAGCTAAATGCAAATTTGAGCCTCATGTGTTACCTACTGCTTTCTAACAGGCCTTCATTATCTCTTGGTTCTCAGTGAAGACTCCGTGCACCAATCCAGCAAAACAGTTTAGAAGGTACTTAATTTTCAGTATTTGCATAATAACACTGAACAGGATAAATAACATGCATACTTACTGCCAAGCATCAGCACTACGCCAATTTAAAGCCTTATTCTTTAACATTTCAGAAATAATTTTAAAAGCAAATTAAATGCCATATATAAAGTATTCCAACAAGTCAGTATGCAATGACTTCTGAACAACAGAACACCTGCCAAGGCCAATACCTATCAGACACATCAGATTTTTAGTGACTTAAGACCTTGCTAAATCTCTACAAACATTAATGCTAAAAAACCTTTCAGAAGAATTGATATAAATGTTTTTGACTCCTCATGCAGTATGGCAGAGCATTATTTTGATAAAGTAACAGGCATCACTGCAGTGCCAATACAGAAATTCTGTATTCTAAATTTTGGAGTATGTACAAATGTGAAACAGACAAATGCAGCTGTTGTTATGTGTTACAATGCAAATCTGATGAGCTACACTGGGAATACTCAGTATTGCAGTGCAAACTGATGAGAGGAGAAGCACATAGTCTGAATAAAATACAAAGGTTTATTTAAATCTCACAATTAGAATATTTTGTTTAGGATTGTCCAAAAGATTAAAACCAGCTTTTTTTCCCAAGACCTCTGTACAAGTTTTCAAGTTTGCTACTAAAATAGCCACACCGCTTCCCAGAGGAGCAGGCTTTTAGAAGCACTCTATAAATTTGAAAAATTCTACCCTGATACTGTAACACTCTGCAGGGACCCATGCAAACACCTACTCCCCTCTGCAGGTACCCCCGGCCCTCCCACCCTGACACATCCCCCTCAGGGTTTATAGTCTCAGGAACCTCCACTCTGAGGCCTTTTATACCTTGGCATTCCCCCTCACAGTCCAAGCACTGGTGGAAGACAGCTCTTTCAACAATTTTCCAGTCTGCTCCTTGTAGGAATACAGCTAGCAGATGGTCCCAAAATTTAAGAGAAGGGAGGAGGAACTAGACTTAATTAAGGGCTTCTGCAAAAAGCCTTTCAACAGCTGAGTCACTGAGAGAACAAGTGAAATGTAACTGCACAGTCCCCACTAACACTGCGCAGACACTGAGGGTGCTGGGTTAGTCACAATCAGGGCCAGATCCAACCCTTTCCAACAGGAATCACATTCAACACAAGTTTCCTTTTCACCAGTAAAGCTTTCTAAATGCTGATTATGAAGGTGCTTTTCCCACACAGCCCATTTTTATCCACAGCTTGTGTACACATTATGTGGAGAGGTAACTCACTAAAAAAACTTACACACAAAAGTGAAAGGCTTCAAATTCTGACATTGACTGTTTAGCATGGATACCCAGAATTATCCTGTAGCTTTAGGGACAATCATAATTCCCCGCCTGGTACCCAAAGGAAACCAGCAGGCATTTTATCAGCAAACAAAACAAAGATTTGGTTAGGCCTTAAAAAGAAAGAAAGAAATAAAAACCAAACAAGCGAACAGAAAACCACAATTACATATGCATTTGAACACTGCACCTGGAAAACATGAGTTATAAACTACAAGGATGCACAAGCAACACATTGCACCAAACATGTCTAAGAGTTTTATTTGATAAATTACTGGTGGAGTAGAGAAAGACAAGAAGAATGAATGTAATTTATTAAGACTTTCTTTAAAGTGTCCATCTCCCCCTAGAGCTTATGGAAATAACAAAGAAACAAAACCATGTAGCTCTGTAAGAATAACTTAAATATAAGTGAGAAAAAATCTATAGGAAGGCAAAAAAGACACTTGAAATATTATTTTAATAAGGAGAAAATATGGATGATACTGGTCAACTCAGTTTGATGCACAAAATAAAACATTGCCTACACAGCACCAAAATATTTGAAAGTAATCAATTTGCATTTTGTAATCATTCCTATTAGGATCTGAGCTACAGAAGTCAACAATGTTTTTCTTGGAGACTTAACATATCAAGATTTGGCCCTCTGTAGTAAGCACGGCCAATTTGTCTGAAGCATTTTATTTACACACTAAAGACATTCTATACACAAATCAGCTGACAAAGTTGGAAAGTGACAATATTTTTAACTTTTGCAGAAATAGGGAACATTATAAATATATTAAATAATATAAATAAATGTCATTGACATAATTGTTTTCCTAGATACTGGAGAAGAAAGAATGACTGACGTATAAAACTTAGTAATTCAATTTTCTGCAAATTCACAAAAGGATTCATGTGACAGATGACAAAACGAATGAGAGGATTACACATTGTAACTATAAAAAGGCAAATCCTATAAAGTACACACACAGTTGTAATATGCAAGACAAGTGGATAATCCCATGTTCAACGTTAAGTTATATGAGTTGACCCATTGTTTTCAATAGCATTTCCATATCCTCCAATTTTCCTAGCATGTAAAAGTATTAACTTGGTCACTAGCAAAGTCAATGGAAACTGTAAACACACAGTTCAAAGGCTGTCAAACTAAAATATTTTACTGTGACTAAAGGGTTTGTGTAACACATTCTTCTCATTGCACTCAAAGGCTGAGACATAAACCATAACAAAGGAAAAAAAATTATAAGACGCTGAGTAAAACCATCTGAAAAATGGATTCAAATAAATGTTTAATAAATAAGTGAATGAAAACAAGTAGGCTCCACAGCTTTCACATATTGCTGCCTTAATTCTTCTAAGTTTTCTCAATACTGCAATACCAATTAAATTAGCATTATTATAATAGCATATTTTGAAGAGACTGAATTAGAACTTGCATTAGAAGTGCTACACTTGGAAAAGTAGCAGCTCCCATGAATGAAACTAGCAGCATCCCTGACCAAATGTCTCACAAGGGGAAAACAAAACAAAACAAAACAAAACAAAACAAAAAAAAACCTACAGGAAATAAACTAAAGGTTTCATAGTAAGTAGTGGAATTGACAAGCAAACTAAACTCAGCTTTTGCCAGCACTCTGCCTCACACAGGAAAAAAGCTCTGTGTGTGTGTGTGTGTGTGTGTGTGCGTGTGAGTGTGTAGAATTTTTCAGCACACAGAATGTAACTTTTAAAGACAGGAAAAGTACTCTCCTGTCATTCAAAGATTTAAAACTATTCAGAATGTCTAAAAGTGCATATGAAGGGAAATGTGAAAGCAGGTTATGAAATCAGGGGGTCTGCTATTTTTTGAAGATAAGAGACATCTTATCCTGAGGAAAAAGACAAAATATTTAATGCCATTTTTCCATTAGACACTTCAGCGATCCAATTTAAATTTAAGATCTTAGCACACGCTCAGTAATATATTATTTGAATCACCAACATCCAACATTCAAAAATTAAATACTTAGAAAGCTCCTTATAGGTGAACATATTGTGCCATTGTTCTTTGAATTGATCTTTGTATTTTCCACCTTTTAGGATTACAAAATCATGTATGGTTTTTAAGCACAATACATCCTCCAAAAAGAAAAAAAAAATGAACCTAAAATATTTTTTTGTCTCAAAACAGCTTTCAGCTAAAAATCCCTAAGATGACATTTCAGGTTCCATCCTACAACCAAGAACAAGAGGACTATTTTAAGGAGGGGGTAGGGAGTGGAACTTTTTGTTATGTTTCATCTTGATTTTATTAATTTCTGAAATGAGTCACCAGGAATCTACAATATGAATCTATTCCTTGGACACATGGTATCCTCGGAAGAACATAGTGTTCTTTATCTAGTGTATGGCATTGTCACCCAGCCTACCCACGTTCAGCTAAAATCATTCAGGAACTGGTATAAAAGCGCTTGATCCATCACTTCGACAAAGCACGTAAGGTTTCTGAAATGGTTTTAAACGTTAGCGCCTTACACAGAAATTTAAACTTTAAGAGATTTCAGCCCCAATGATCCAAGCATGCGTTGGTTGTTGCAATGACTGCCTTGCGTTTTGCTGGAGCACGGGAATTAATGGATCTCCTGTAACACACCGTATTTCTGCCGCTCACCGGGGGGCCACAGCAGCGCTCCCGAGGGGCAAATAAAACACTTTTAATCAGCGCGAAACGTCCGCACGAGGGTACTTCAATATCGGCGGGGA
>VYXD01008937.1:4005741-4061558 GCA_013397195.1 Hylia prasina | reverse complement strand
AGGGCATCCTTGGTCCCCTCACGGCTCCTTGGTCCCGTCACGGCTCCTTGGCCGCGGTGGCGCCCGTCAGGTGCTAGCCGCCCCGGAGGTGAGGGACACCTGGGGCAGTGCAGGGGCACCGTGCTCAGGGCCAGCCGTGCCCAAGGTGGGCGCGCAGGGAAACGCGTCACAAATTGTGTGGATGCTTCCCTTGGCAATACGAGTGGCTCACACCATTACAAGTGATGCTACAGTGCGTGCTGTGCTTCTGCTTCTGCCCTGCGTATCTGGTTTAGACCCTGCTGGAGACAAGAGTTGCGATGCTACCATGCATTTTGCTCTCATATTTCCTTAATTTTTATTTCTGTGTAGCAACAGTGAGACTCGCTCGGTGCTTCTGTGCAGGCAGTGATGTCCCTGCTAAATTCCCTGGCTCAGACACGGATTTTTGGAGCTCCTTCAGTTCAGTACTGGAGTCACACCGGGCTCTTTCTGTAGCAGCAGCTCCTTCCAGAGCAGCACATCCAGCACCATCATCAGCTTCTGCCATTAAGTATTTCTCCTTCCACCCTTTTCCTAAAGGAAAAAGGCATGGTTAGTGTGTTGCTTTTGTTCAGTTGGACTCAGCTCTTTTTTGGTGAAGACGTCTTACAGCAAAAAGCCAGGTTTCCAATGGGTCTTTGGTTTATAGAGAGTTCCATTCAGTACCCAAGAAAGCTCTCTTACACAGCTACTTTCATGTATATCCACTGTAGGGGGATGAAGTTGCTGAATGTTACTGTTATTCCAGCACTTCAAGCAATCAGAGATGCTGGGCTCAAGCCCAAACATTGAACTTTATACACAGACTAAAGAACATTAGTATGAAAGACATGTTTGATGTATTTGCTGGAGCCAGTACCACTAAGAATTAATGCAAGACACTCCTACTGCTGTATTCATGAACACTGCCATAAATAATGACCAATACTCCAGTTACCATTATTTGTCCTGTAAACTCACATTGAAGCTGTTGACACCAACCTGTGAATATGGTATCAAGTGTCATTACTGCTGAATGCCAGTAGAACACCAAGATTGCCTTTTGATGCCACTGCTGTGCATTATGCCTCAGTATCTGTACTTCCATACAGCAAAGTCCCTTGTCTAATCCCAAAAACCACTCTGTGCTGAAGTGACAGCATCAATTCCCATTGCTGTTACACATTTTGTCAGCCCTTTGTGACACTGCACAGCAACAGGTCCCTTGAGACATTTGTCTGCAAAGCTACCCTAGATATGTCCCTTTTACAATGTGTACACCTGTCTTCTAGGATTATGCAATTGAGAATCTAGTAGTGGCTGCTCCTCCTATATGCACTCGATCCTGAGAAACATCCTGACCACTCATTTTCTTTAAAACAAACATTAGGAACAATTCCCTTATCTAGTACAAGCGTTGTATTTCACCATCGCAGGGTCACTTTCTTTCTTAATGATCACACTTTTCCCTTCCTGATGTGTTTTACTGTCATTAATTGTTAAGGAGACCACATCATTAGTAAAAGCAAAGACCGTCAGGCTTGTATATGGACAATTTTACTGCCATTTGCAGATTGAAGGGGTGCTGTGTGAGATGATGCGCCCATCACACCCTGATGAAAATACACTCCTTTAACGTGACTCATATTTTTAAAAAGCATTCAAAAACATTTCCTCTTTTAAGGTCAGCAAGAAAAGATAAAAGTTTAAGACAGTTTTGTTGTGCCAAGCACACGCTCATGATACTGTGAAAACATTGTACTGAAGTATATGCTGAAAAAGCAGACACTTCAATAAAGCCTTACATCAGAAAATCTGCTTAAATATGTCAGAAAGTTTTAAAACCAACAGAAAAACACCACCAACAAACAGTCCTGAATGTTATTCAACACTGTTGAAAACAAACTGCAAATTCTAATCTCTTTGAATAGCTCTAGCCATAATTCTCCACTTCTACCTCTGCAACCTCTGTCTGTAACCAGAGATTATGTATTACGTTAATACTTGCAACTACTAATATGTGAGGCACACAAAGAGGTGGGCTACTGCTACATCACAAGTCTTGGCTTACCAAAAAACCAGCTTTAATATTCTATTATTAATAGAGAAATGTAATACATAAGCAGAAGTGAAGTGTGTTTCTAGATAATCTGCTTCTAACATTCAGCTGAGCATGAAATCTCTTGAAGAAAAGCCTGATAGAGATCCCAGGAAAACATTCCTGTAGCTCACTGCTGCTTCTTTGCTCGATGGGGCAGTTCACTTTGTTCCTTTATACTGAGCTACTTTATACTTACGCAGAAAGTATTTTTTCTCCCTCTAATCCTAAGAGGAGCACAAGCCCTTAATATCTTGACTGTGCCAATTTCAGTTTATAAAAGGTGTTTTACCGGCAAAATGATACTGAGAATCTCTCTTCCTCTGTGATGCATGGGAATTGTATTTATTTTTCATTGAATTCTATGGCTTCCAATATGAAACTGTCTTAAATTATATCGAATTACAAGCCTTAGATCTGTGATGTTACATAGCATGTATTTTCAAACAAACTTTCTATTGTCTTTTGCCTTAATATTTGTTGTGTATCCAAGAAGCATAGTAGTTCTGAAGAAGTAAAAATTATATAAGTAAATGAAAATCCTGAAGTTTTGTCATGTAACAAGGTGATTCTTCTCATGGTCAAACTTTCTGCTGGGTTGTGCAATTTAAAGTGTGTGTTTACTACTTCTTTTGTGTGAAATTATGTAACTCACAATCCAAAAGTTTTTCTGAGATCTTAGATGTGGTCATTAGAAAATCAGCAAACTCTAATGGGATTTTTTGAAGATTTCACTCTTCTTTCTTTAGTGTTCAATTCTAAAGCTATCTTTTGTTGGTTTTATTTAGATGGGATACAGAGATTGTAATGTGTTGGGTTAGCACTGTTCTAAGGAGGTTGGGCCTTGGGCATTTATGCACAGTTCCACTTTCACAGTGACTTCTTTATTACTGTGATAACTTGCTTTTAGTCACTTCTCTTTTCCTCAAAACCAGGAACAATATTCATGTTTCTGGCAGAGTAAAAATGATATTGCATCTAACCAAAGCAGCCCCGTCTGTGAAGCCAGTCATTATTTCATCTCTGGTAGCTTGTCACCTTGGTAGCTTGTCTGCTGAGTTTACACCCTGTGCATTTCCCATAACTGCACCCACAAGGCATCCACAAATGACTGAATTTTCAATAATAGCACCACATCCTTTTTTGAACTCTTGTCTTCCTTACCTCAGCAGCTGCAGCTGACCACAGAACTGTAGCCTCTCAATGTGTTGGGTGTTGTACCTCTCTCTGGAGTGAAGGACTCTACAAACAGCACAAGAGTGTAAGACTGCTTTTACTTTCAGGATAAGTTTCATCACTCAGGTTTTGGGAAGTGAATTTTACACAGACAGTAATGAGATATATTCTACATCCAAAACAGAAAAACAGAAAAACAGAAAAGCATTTCCAGGTTTATATCAACAAGTACAGAATGTTCTGGTTTCCCATAAGAGGCACTGGCAGTGAAGCCTACCCCTGCCAATAATGAAGCACATCTAAAGGAGGACTCAAAGCTGTATCTGAGCCCAAGGAGTGCAGGCACATTTCCCTCCAGAAATCAGCACTCGCTGAACTCACTCACCAGCTGTAGGTGCAATTAGCTGTGTCCAATTTACATTTGGAGCACAAGGGACCAGCTTTCACAGCACGCTTAAAACAGCAAACACAACAAGCTGGGGTTTGTCAACACAATGCACAGTTTCTCAGTTCAATGGGAAACTTTACAAAATGTATGTGCAAGGTATAATTACAGCATGCCACAAATAAAATTTCAAAAGGATAATTGAAACACTCATATCTTGGAAAAATAAGCTGGTTAATTGTTGTAGGTTCACAGACGTGTCACAGCACACAATACAATTAATAAAATATAAACACCAATTTTCAAATCAACACAGCTTGATAATTTGAATTCAAATTTTAAGAACAGCAAAAAAAAAAACCCTAAAAAACACCACAAGTCTTTCTTTCATCTGTTTCCTTTTTCATGCTCTCTGTGGCCACTGAGACTAGTAGGAAAGCAGCCAATTTAGTCAGAAAACTTTGCAGCATAGCAGGGAGTTTCATTTGTTGCCACATGCAATAGCAGCTGTCTCCATCAAGAACGAAGTTAATCAGTACAGACTAAATAAATTAGGTAATTCTTTACATTGTTAACATTGTACTTTTGAATGAAGACCAATGTTTTTCTTCTGATTCTGGAAATTTCTCTTTCAAGTAAATCAATTTTGTGGTTTGAAACTAAGGAGCAATGAAATTCCTTAATGTATTTTTACCCAAATATTTTTGGTAACTGAAGACATTCAGTTTACACAAAGGACAAAAAGTGTTAAAATTGTGAAAGGCAGCAAAGCAAACAGGTTTATACACGAAGACTTCAGTATTTACTCGTATGATAGTGGTCACTATGTGTTTCTAAAACAACAGTAAAGCTTTTCACTATGTTTCAGGTTTTATTTTAATTCTTTCTGAAAAAAAAAGGTGGTATATAGTGCCTATTTAACTAAAGGAGCAACAAAAACCTTAAGAGCATTTTAACATAAAAAGAACTGGATCTTTAACACAAAAAAAAAAAAGGCAAGAAAGCTTTCATGTACAACAGAAAACTCATTTAACCTTCAAAATCTGCTGGGCAATTTTGTGAGGAACCAGAGTAACTAAAGCACATATTACAATAATTAAATAGAAAAGATGGAGCATCGCATATGTTACCTACAGAAGTTGTTAAACAATAGATGGGAATATTAATGCAAAGAATATTCATATTGTGATACTACAAAGGCATACATCAAAGTAGAGTATATTTTTGCAAAATCAAGGGAAAATTGCTTTTGTTTTGGCACTTGGTTTGACATGTCATGTCAAAAGAAATTATAAAATGCTTTCAAGATATACTGAGTATATTATAAAGTATCATGTTTCACTAGGAAGGAAGAAGCAAAAGGCAGTAAAGTTGCAGGACCCAGCTCTTAAAGCACCATAGGTAAGCATGGTTACAGTCTGTGGTCTTTGGCAAACTAGGCCTAATCTTACAGACAAGCTCGGGGTGAGAAATATGGTTCATATGGATTTACAGAACTTACATAAAATTCAAAATTTTTTTTTACATGAAGGGGTTTCATTTTGAGAAGCTTGAAATTATCTTTTCCTACTGAAAATTTCATAAGTTAAGTTGATTTAGAGCTCTGTTTTACAGAGAAGGGACTAAATTTCCTTGTAAGCATTTCACTGGAAGTAAAAAAACCAATCACAGGTTTGCTCAAATGTATTTTAAATTGGTTGATGGACTAATGTTGAAGGGCTCAGTATAGCTATGGAGTAATGTTTCTAAAATTTCCATATGTTGGTGACACAAGGTCATTTAAGAACCTTTTTTTCTAAATCATATAAAACCGGTTTAAATTAGTTATTGTTTTTAATCAAATTCTGCTGGCCTATCTTAGAGCTTCTCCTTTGAATCCATAGATTACCTGAAGGAAAGTTACCTTGAGAACAGTATGATAAAGTATTGACAAAAATGTAACTTATCCTTTGACAAGTCTTGTGCTTATGAAAAACATTCAGTGGTTGAAACAGCTGTGCCAACAGCTACTTAAATGCAGTTGCACTCTTGACTAGGCCACAGAAAACTCAGAAAGCCAAAGAGTTTCCACACTTCTGAAAGCTTAAACATTTTGTGTTTTTCTTTTTATGCTCTATTTTCAGTAGGTAAGGGGTATTCTGATATTTTTAGATTTATTTTTGTTTGGTTTCTCTGGTAGATGCTTTTTTCAGGGAATGAGGGGGTTTGAAAGTGACTGTAGGTTTCATAAACTGTGTCTGCACCTACTTCTATGCAGTCAGCAAAGGAGAGGAGCTAGAAAGCACAGGAACAAGTTTTAAACTGTTCTAAAATACTCTCTCATGGTAATTTTTATTGCAGCATATTCTGACCTTTTAAGTCACAAGGAACTGATATTATTACAGTACTTTTGGTAAATGGGAGTCATCAAACCACTGTTCCTCAAGATCATTCGAAGCAGTTGCAAGGACAGTTGGTCTCTGGAGCTGCTGGTGGGACAGGAGTGCACAGAGCAGCACAGTCTCTCCCTGGTCCTGTGCCATGCTGCCCATGTCACATAACACACTGGGAACCTCCACCACCCTGGTCCTCCTGTTCTGATCTGCCAAGCTGTCTCTATAAATCTCCTGTCACTACTAAGAGGGCAGAGTGAGCCTCCACAATGGAAATGCCACAGCACAAATACCCAGTGCAAATTCAAACCTAGTGTAAGTGACTTCTGCAGGAGGAAGCTTTACACCAGATATCACAATTATGATTCAGACATTAAGAAACTTGGGTTTAGTGCCATTTCTTAACCAATATAAATCACAAATATGGGCTGGAAAAATTCTTTATTTGGCAGCTGTAGCCAAGCAGTTTTCTCAACACTGTTCAGAATGTGTCAAAACTTACTTTAAGCATTAACTGGATGTCAGTATGCTTCTCGTTTCTGACATTGGTTTAGGATCACTAATAGTTCAGATAATATGTCTTCTCGTTCATATTTGGGAGCTTTAATAAAGTACATATGACCCTGTCTTACATTTCTTTCAATAAGAAACACGTGGAGTGTTGAATAGGTGTTCATTGACTAACACAAGACCATGACCAGTTTTCTCTGGCATTAACCTGGGAACATAGTCTGCAGGTAGGAAGGCAGCACTAGAAGCAGGCATGGCACTGTGCAAAGACTGACAGAGTATAACAGCACTCAGTCTCACTGTCTCAGCACAGTCTTGTCACTTTATTCTCAGTTGTATCACTCCTTTGGGGACAGGAAAGCATTCCAAACTGGGGTATCAGTCAAGTGCCACCACCACTGGTTGGAGAGAGGGAGAATCTAAAGGGGTCTGGGTTTATTGATGATTCACAGTAAGTAACTGAAGGCTGCCACTCTGCTTTCTCCTTCGTCAGTACTCTGTGGCCGTGGCTGCTGTGGGCTCCCTAGCAAGGTTTAGAAGTGAGCCAAACCAGCTAAGGCTAACCTTATAAAAACACAGACTGCATGAATGCATCAAAAGCTGTATTGCTAAATTCCAGGGGAAGACCAAGGTATTTGAGGTTTCAAATCAGTCCTTTATATGCCTCCCAACTGGATTAATTATGAAACCGCTTGTCTTCTAGAACATAATAATTCAATAGAGAAACATAAAGGTCTTTAAATTGTTGGTTTGCTTTCATACCTTTTTTTTAAAAAAAATATTAGACTACAAAGCAAAACTGCATACCTATCACAAGAAACTTCTAAGCAAAGCAAAATTAGCATGAGGCAAGTAGAGCAATACAGAGAAAAATGGTGCTACTCAAGAAACAAATAATACTATTAAGATCCCTTAGTTGGCAAGACTGCAAGCCTGGACTCATTGCCAACAGAATGGCAACAAAAACATTCAGATAAATTCCAGTCTAGCAGACATGAGGCCACACAGGAACATTTAAGTACAATGTAGTATGCTTCTCTAAATCGGTTGTGGGAAAAAATCTATTTTGGTAGAGGACAATTTTATATTTGGTAGAGGAGAATGACTATAAGCTATAGACAGAATTTTGACCTAGACTGACATTCCATTCAGACAGTAAGTAGACAAAAAGGCTTGACTTAGCTGATATATTTTATGATTCCTGTAAGATTGGGAAGGATTCTCTAGTCCTCACTCACTCTCAAAAATGCACTCTCTGCTTAAAAGCAAAGCAGGATGCGGTTGGATCTGTTAACACCATAGCACAATACAATGGATGAACTGGGAAGAGGATATGGATAATAGAATATCTAGAAGCTCAGTAAAAGACTATTCCATCTTGCAGCTGCAGTGTTCAAAGGAGTGCAACCCTATCCTTGGGCACTGAGGTGAAATTATAACCATCTTATTGTGCTGAAAAAGAGGGTTGCCATGTTTTTTCCTAATACCTACATCTCAATTCTACCCTTTGCTATGATCTGTCTCCACAGGGAGCAGAATCTGTCTCTGGCTGCTCTAAAATTTTTATGTGATGTTTAATAAATGGCTGTTGGTTTCAGTCTCTTTTCCATAAGATGTCATTTGAATTTTAATATATTTAGCATAAAATGTAAAGCCTATCCCTTTGCAGGTATTTTTCCTATTACAAAACTGCCAACATTCCACTTGAATGCTCTGGGGGATTATACCTGAAGAATACTAAGATATGTAAATATTTGTACACTGGCATCAACTTAATCAGTGCAGAACAAATCTTACTAAATCAAATGGAATCTGATGAAAAATTTCAAGATTTAGATAAGTTCACATATTTGTACCCTGTCTTCAGTAAAACAAGCCAGTGGAAAAGGTATCACTGGAGTCTGAGGGATAAATTTGACCTGAGTTTTCATGTTAAATTCACATATAGCTTTTTTTGGATTTGTTTTGTACTTAGAATATGAGGAAGCCTTTTAAAGCTTGCATTGAAACTCACTTAGAAAATCACCTTTCTCTGAAATATCCAACTTGGTCTCCTATGACTTAGAAAACTCGAAAGAATTTCATGCAGGAAGGAGATTTTCATAATCTTGCACAATAGGAAGCACATTGTGTTCAGTATCTCATGTAACGAGCTGAGCCTAACACCTCAAGTGCAATCCATACTCTGTTTCTGTAATCAAACATGAATAGTGTTAAATATCAGAGAATGATTATCATGCTGAAATTTTCCACTTTCAAATAAACACAAAATAAATATGTGTCTAGTGCAATTTTACTACATAAGTTGTATCTGCTTTGTGTTAGTATTCAGTAAGATACAATATCAGTCTGCAAGAGATGGTTTGTAAAAATTCACCTGTGTCAGTTTCTCCCCTCTTTGCTTAGCAATGAGACATTCCCTTTCCAAACATATGGAGGGATATGAGGTGAAGAAATGATGATACAGAACCAGAGCACAGTGTTTGATTTGCGGTTTTAAACATTATACTCTGAAAAAGAACTTGTGACAGAGGAGCACCCAGTAGTGCAGGCACTGCTTTGTTTCTACTCCTTCCCCTTATGGGAAGGGAGAACCTCTAGTGGCTGCCAGGCTTGAAATTCTACAGGAATGCATTGCCACACTGGAGACAATCATGGAGTTAAAGCTGCACTGCAGTGGAAAAGTAGTGGGGATTCTGTTCTTTTTTCAGATGTGTTTATTTGTTAATGGTGGGGGCCATATTGGTTGATTTACTTGAATAATGCTGCCATTTTGTAACAGGCCTTTAGTAAATATAAATATTTAGGAATATTCATTTTACTTGGACCCAGCAATGTCTGTTTATTACTTTAATTATTCTTGCTATGAAAAGGCTTTCATAGACTTAAGAACAAACAAATTGGAAAGTGTCCTGCTGGCACACTAACATTTGGGAAAAAAAGACAATACATCCTTAGATATTTATATTTATTTCCAAACTACAAACCAGCTAAGATGTTTTATTCTGTGCAAACACTGGCAAGAGATCAATATAAACAAAACGATCCCGGATGAGCAGCTCCAGCTCATTGTTATGGCCATTTCTCCTGCAACTGCCTGTTTTAGCTATTGAAGAATTGCTGGTGTTTCTGATTTGGAAGTATCAGTTACTTTCCTGTGAAGAATCTCGGAAGCGTGGAGTAAGTGACAGTGGAAAATTGTATACTATGATGACATAAATGATACAAAAAATCATGGGGTTGAGTATAAATCTTTTATTCATAACTATAATTTTCATGCTATTGCATCTCTATTTATCAGCCTTCATTGCATGTCAGTTTTCACATTCATTCTTTTGGCACTAAAGCTCCAAGCAGATCTAGCCAATAAGACAGATACTTGAGATCTGTATCTAAACTTTCGTTTTCTAGAGCATAAGTTAAAACCAGATGGTATTTGAATTACAAAAATACAGTAATCTCAATCCATATTGATAACCTGTAAACCCAGACTTCTCTGAAATGTAGTCTGCATATTGTCCTTTTATGTAGTGTCTGAAGAGCTTGTTTTATTTATCATTATTGATTCCAAATGAAATAATTAAGATAGCTTTTACAATAAAAAAGCGACAGCTAGAGCCCTGATACTTACAACAAACTTTGGCTTTGGTGCAGTTAACATAGTGTCTTTTTCTTCCATGCAAACCTTAATTTTTAAGAAATTCAAAATTTCCGTATCTATGGAGCTGGCAATAAGAAACTGCACAAAAAACTTGAAAGAGTGAGTACTTTCTTGTTGTTACTATAGACTTTTAATTGTGCAACATAAGAACATAAATTCCTTAAAAACTCATGATGCAGCTCAAAGAACTGCTAACACCCAATAAATAAAAGTCAGATGAGAAAAAGGTGCCTATATTAGTAGACCAGACTTAATTGCCAAACCTGCAAGCCTGGTACTGTGCCATAGTCCCACCATAGCTTTCAGCCACACTCGGAAGCATGTGTCAACTGCACCTCCTGCAGAATTCCCTACAGTTAGAAAACCTCCCCAGGCCCTAAATTTGTATGATACTCCAAATATCTACATGATTCAAGTTTTGATTCTGTGGAGTAATCGTTTAAAAAACACTTATGTACATACAAACCCATACTGTGAAACTAGTCATAGCATAGCAGTAGTGTTTTTAGGCATTTGTGTTAGACATTACCCCATATTTCAAACATAACAACCTGTATCAAGTCATGTCAACAATAAAAACTGAAGTCCTTCCAGTTTTGAATTAGGGTTGCATAATGTCACAATTTAAAGATGTTTATATTTCTTAATGATGATTAATAAAATATTGTTTCAATTGTTCGTTGAAGAGTATTGTGGATGGAGCGCTTCAAGAAAACATTTCCGTAAATGGAACTGTGGCTATAATCAGATATTTTTAAATATCACATTGTCTATAAATATTTCGATACTGTTTTTTCAGCAAATGCACATGAAGGATTCACTCAAGTTGTTCATTAGCTCTAAAATAGGAACATCTTCATTGTACATAAACTTGTTCTTTGTGTGAAAACATTTCTTAACTGAAAAATATTGCCCAGTTCAGCAAGTTCTTTAGCAGAGGAATAATGTTATATATTGCAACTTCTGCTAAAGGCATCAGTCTAGTTCTAGGCTTAAAGTTAAAGCTATGTACAAAAGCAGAATCAAAAACAATCCTAGCCCAGCTGAAGCCAATGGCAATATTCCCATAGGCTACAATGATGCCAGTATTTAATCACAGTTTTCATATTCAAACACCTGCATCCAACAACCCTTCTTAAATTGCTACTTCTAATACCACTATTTCAAATTACCAAAAATGAACAGGCATTATTCTTATATAGCTGCATGTGTGACAAATATATAAAGCACATAGTTTAATATTTTTATGAGGCAGTCTGCAGGTTCTACATAGAAAATTCCTTAGTCGTAAATATGGTTACACTGTCCATTTGCAAACCGACAGAAAGAAAAGAACACAATAAATGAGAGCTAAAAATGCAAGCAGCTACATCTGTAATACAGAAATACGGAAATAATAAGGATGGGAGAGGACAAAATAGAGTTCAAGTTAATGGAGTAACTTAGGAGAAGAAATGAAGAAAATAAATACACTATGGATAAAAGAAAACAAATATCTCCTAAATCAAAAGGAAGGTCAACTCATACCGGCCAGAGAGAAAAAGGATTGCTCAACATCTACATTTTTTCCCTATATTTAGTATAAAAGAAAAGGAAAGCATGGAGCTCAGTGAGATAAATATTAATGAGCTTTGGGAATATCTAGCAGCAGAATTAATAAAAAGCAAGTAAAAGAATATTTAGATAATTTAAATATTTATTATTCAGAAGATCTAAATCATATTCAACCAAAGGATCTTAAGGAATTGACTGAGATGGATCTGACAGACATCTTTGAGACCTCACAGAAAAAAGGTTAGGTACCAAAGGATTGAAGAGGGATAAATCCTAGGAAGCAGAAAAAGGTAAAAAGCACAGAATTTCAAGCAAGTTCCCACTTTTTTCTGCCGTACAGAATGTGACAGTACATAATGTAATTAATACTGTAACATCTAATGCTCAGCAACATCAGAATCCTCTTTTGAGGCTCTCAATTCTGTATCTCTGTCCATCTCTGTCTACTTCATTAAATGTCATTCAGTCTTAGTCATTGTTGAATAAAATCAGAAGTGAATGGGTGTCAAAAAACTCAATCCAGGTTAAGATTTGGAAGTAAACAGATTATTTGCACAATAAAACAGATTATTTAGCTACAAAATTGTAGAAATTGAAAAGTTTAAAGAACAAAGATTATAAAAAGAAACAATCAAGAGGGGTACAAATAAAATTACTTAAAATTACACATTCGTTTTAAAGCACAGAAGTACTGGTGTGCAAAAGTTCTGCCCCAGTATAACTCAATAAAATGGAAAGCAATACCGCTTCTCATGCCTAGTGATACAAGATGTGACATAAGTCTGTCTGAATTGCATGATCATGTTCCAAGATTGTGGATTAGTTATTCAGAGGTTAGTTAGTAAGATTACTGTTCAAAATCTGTTATTGCATAGGATCACATCTGGGACACAAATGGACTCCCACCGTGGGAGCTGCCACCATTCTCTCCTGTTCATCCCACTGATAAACTGTTCATGCCCTGTATTAGAGACCACGGGGTGTTTGACACTTATCGGAAGTTGTTTCAGTATGTCACTCCTCCAATGGCCAAAATCTCCTAATTTTCAGCTACAACAAATGCATTGCCAACGTGAAAATTCCCACTGTTGGCAATACTTTTAATTTAAATAGTTACCCACTATGTCAGGTGTCCAGTTCTCTTCATTTTTGTCAGACATGAATGAGAACCTTTCCCAGCCTTTGTTTTTTTGATTAGACAAGTCAAATTCTATACAGTTTCTTTAATCATATTACTAATCCTGTTCTTTCAGCCTGTGATTCTCAGTCATATTCAAGATCAGGTCTTACATCACTGTCTCAATGCAGTACTGTTTCCCATACCTTCAGGATGCATCCTAAGATGAAGTTTTCTCCTATTTTGCATTAGTTGTTACAGTTGTCTTGCAGTGTCCTTTTGTAGACTTTCACCAATTAAAAGCAAAAATCCTCTTTTTCATCTCTGAACTCATGACTTTGCAGTGTGCAATATTGAATACCCTTCTATTTCTATTTCTGAGATCATCAAATTATCTAAGTTTATCCACATGTTATTCTAGTCCTCTTCTGCATTATCTCTCCTAGTTTTCTGTTTTGAGGAAATTTCATTACCACATTTTCCTTTCTGTGTCATGCTCATTAATGAAAATATTAAATGAGTCTTTGAAGAGCTCCATTAGCATGCTCTTTTCATTGCAATGCTTTCCCTTTAAATTGTTATCTCTCCTTTAGATACTTCCTTGCTTACTTTAGATTTCTGCTGCTATTCCCCAACTTCTCTTGCTGAACTGGTAATTTCCCAAATGGTATTATATCAAAACCCTTTATGAAGTCCAGATGAATGAGAGCTGCTTCATTTCCTTTGTCAAAAAATCAGTTACTTTATCTGCGAAAAAATATCAGATGCTGCTAAAGTTACATTTTGCTGGTGGTTTATTCTGCATTCTCATGAAACTTACAGTGCTGTGTTCTCAATTTTTAAAAACAACTATATGCTTCACTTATCCACCATCTGCATATTTCTTAAATTTTCATGAGAATTTCTAGTATGCAGAGGCAATACTCGTGCTCATCAGCCACATTAATACAATGGCTCTTTTGGAGCCATTACAGTTGATCGTGTCAATGATCCACGGATTATATACTTTTATAAGGTCTGGTGCACTTGCAAACAAAAGGGTTTTTTCTTTGTGTTTCTGTTTCTTAAGAGAGACTTTTTCTTCCTCCCCAAATGGTCTTTTAATATTCATGCAAAGCAGCCAAACAAAGGAAACCAAGCCACAAAAACTCTAGCTAAAATGATGTGATGAATACACTTAATCCTGGAGCAGAAAAGTAATTTCTGTGTCTGATGCAGGTTTTTTGTGGCTGCTTTTCTGTTCTGTGCTTCCACAGTACAGAAAGGCCCTGACCTGCTCTGGGGATCATAAGCACACATGCAAATTCGGTCCCATTTTTAACCATGCATCCTAGAGAGAAACTGTTCCCTGAGAAGCCCAGTTGTGGTTTTGTCTCTTTCATGCCAAATGTTGCCAGTTATCTCTGACTTTACCCATTCCCAAATAAAACTGTTCTGAAGCAGATCCATGTTTGCTTCTGACCCATCCTGGTAACATTGGCCTCTGGCCCAGAGAAACCCCTGGAGGCTCAGATCATGTCTAAAAATGTAAATTATTGAAGGTGTTTGGGAATTTGTTTGTCCTGCCTCAAGGTCATTTTCAGGCCATGCTCTAAAGCTGAGACATCCAGGAAGGGAATACAAGAGGAATTATGCCATTAGACAGCTTTTCATGGTTGTCCTTTCCTAATTCTTTCTGGTGACATCTGTGAGTATCTCGGGGAAAAGGCCATTTTAGAGCCAATTGAAAGTAATCCTGTGCTGAGTGGAAGGATTCAATTAGCATTAGCTGCACTGCTGTGTTGATTCATCTCAGTCCAAGCCCCACCATTGTCCTCACCATTTACACACTCATTTCTTACCTAACCCCATCCTGGAGAAAACCAATTCATTTGCTGGACAGGGAGACCCTAATATAGATTAAAGGGCAGTGTTACACAGTGTAGACTCGGTGTAGGCCGGGGTAAGTTTTACTCCTTTTACACAATGCAGAGCTCAGTGGGAACTCAGTCCACCTCGCAGTTCATCCCAGATTTATTGCAGGCACAGCCAGTCTGCACCTGCAGCATTTACTCTGCTCACTGCTGCACACATGGGGAGCAGAGTATTAATGTAACTAAGGACATTCGCCAGCAACAGGGAACTTTAATATAAACAAAACAAAGATCCTGGAGGAATTCAGGTAGGGTTCATCATATACAAAACCAAAAAATCCCAAACTAAACGCCAGCTTGATAAAAATATAGGTACTGAATCTGCACTGATGAGTCTGGAGATGATTAATTAGATCATAGAAGATTCCCATAGAAAGCCCTGTTGTAAGTTGCTTAAAAGAGAAAATGTGAATTAACAAAAGAGCTTTAACATCCTTGCAACTCACAGTTCATAGACTCCTCACCAAAGAGTGAAGGCTTTGTTTGGAACATGCCTGTGCTGAAGACCTCCTGTGTGACCACAGGAGTGTGTCTTACTTTCCCTGTACCTTTGTTATTAATCTATAAAATGGATAATATATTATTCCTTTCTCCATCCTTTATCTCATCTGTTTAGATGTTAGTTTCTTTAAAGAAAAAAGTTGCCTCTCACAGCAAGAAAGAAAGAGTGCAGGCTCAGTAATAATAACTCTGAGACCTAGACATTGTCTGACAAAATAAAATGATTTCCTCTTTGTCTCCTTGCTCATCATCCAGGAGTACCAGGATGTGCAACTCTGATGAGTCCATGGGTATATAATGGAAGGCTGCATAGCTGGAGAACCACAGGGCATTCACAGGCTTTTACCAAGGGATATGAACTGTGTTTGAATTAGGAGCAACTGACATTCAGGGTCTCCAACAATACAGGTAATTTGGAGTTGTATAAGGAAGTAGGAAGTACTTATTAAAAAGAGAATTTGTGCAGAATACTGACGAGAAAAAGAATAGATAAGGGCTATTTTCAATAACTACTTGAAGTCATCATCCCAGTGAACTGGAAAAAAACCACACACTTGCTGAAATGCATCCATAGGAAGAGGAAAATGCCAACACAGGGAATACTAATGAAAAGACAAAATGTATAAAATCTAGTTCCACCTGCAGTATTTCACTCAGCTTTGATTACCTTACCAGATATGGGATGCTATCACTCCTGGAAGGGTGCAGTGCAGGAAGTCAGGGTAGTTCCTGCTCATGAGATACTCGTTGATGCAGAGCAATTATGAGGAATTAGGCTTGTTTTCCCTGATAGATTTCAAGGACACTGTAATGGAATAGAATTCAAGGTGAAACAGAGGTATTAAAGTTACCTTTGTACTCAGCTAGAGACAATCAGACTCCTCTGAGAAGCACACAGCTAACGATCACAGTCTAAAAGAGGGGCTGAAGGGGGTAAAGACTTACTCAGGAGAGCAACTTACTCATTTCCACAGGAGCTGTCCCTCTCTTTTGGGGACCCAGGTTACTGTTTGGTCTCCCTTGGGCTGTGTAGCTCCATTGGCCACTCTGCTGAAGAAGGGAGCTCTAAGGGAGCACTAAAGTCGCTCAAAACAATTCCCATTGTAGAAACAGTACACTGTCAATATATAAATGCTATAGTTTTAAATCATCTTTTTTTTGTTGTTGATTGCTATATAGGAGCAAGGCCAGGAGACAGAAGTGTCACAGAGGCATTTAAAAACCAGGCTACATGAGGAACAAATAAGAATTTTCCTCTGCTAAGCAGATAAATTCTTCCTGTGCCTAATAAATAGGTTACGATAGGGAAGTCTTCTAGTCTGAATGTTAAATCTCACCAGTAGTCTCTTTTTGACTATTTCTAACAGCTCTCAGCCCAATAGATTTTCTGGTGCCATAATTTCCTATCCTAAACATTTTTTTTATTTAATGTTCCAATCTTCCTTTGCCGGATATGTGTCTTCTCAAATACGTAACCATTTCAATTTCATGTGTTTGGTGATTGACATGAAGTTGGTAACAGTAAGAAAATATATATTGCGTCCTTGTAGACTTGTCGAGACCCTGGAATGAACATATGCTGTTAGGACTGATTTGTCTGGCAGTGCAAAAACACTGATTGTTGTGGCAGGCTCAGATTCAGCGCTGAATTACTTCACCATCCTTGCTCTATAAAACCAGCAGAATTAGTAATTGAAGCCTCTTTGAAGGGGAAATACCATGTTAATTTTTTAAGTTACTGTGAAAGGACTATGGATACTTAAGTTCTGTGGAATGAAAAAAGGTAACACACTGGAGGACTGGATTTGCTGATCAGTACCTTAGAATCCCACTTGCACAAATAATTTAACTTTCACAGCTATAAAAGTCAGTATTGTTCTGTATAGTTTTAAATTCAGACTTCAGACCTTCATTGCTCATTAAAATTACTGCATTTTTTAGTCATTGTTCTAATTATAATATATTAAAAAGTTAAATAATTTATAACTCCCATTCTATAGAATTGAAATGAAGGTGTCTCTCTTTTGTCAGCTGGTACAAGTGGGATTATTGGATTTACTCATACATGGCTTATGAAAAGCACAGAATTACACTTTTTTACAGACCTGATTTTTCACCTGAGAGCAATTCAGTAAGAACAAGGTCTTCTAAAGTGCCTACACTGGCCTTAGACACCTCTTTAGAGGTGACTAAGAGAGAGTTTAGACTCACACCACATATAATCCCCAGATTCACTCTTCAGTTACCACTTTTACAGTTATAACTGTAAAACTTGTCCACCAGTAATTGATCATGATCATGAACAGCCAAGAAGTAATTGATCATGATCAGAAATGCCTTTTGCTGGTGCTGAAGAGTTCAGAGTTTGTCTGAATTTTGCTGAAATATTTGAATGCACAAATTGGAGATGTGACAGATCCATATTGAGTGACTCGACCCTGTAAATTCCGTCGCATTGTCCTCAAAACCCAATTATTGATTATTCCAAGAGAGAATACTCGTCTCTTGAACTTGTAGCACACTGCATGGAAAAAAAGATTATTAATTGACATTTAAATGTATTTGTATTGAGAGAGAGATTTAAAAAGTGACTGCAAATAAAACCTGTCTCTTCATTTGGTAAATGAGGAGTTTTAGACTCTTTCTCCAATGACTTTAAGTGTTTTAATTAAGTATATTAATTAAATTGAAGTTATAGCAGTCAAAACTGAGATCAACTCTCAAAATCAACCAGGCTTCAGGAAAACAGAAGGATGATGATCTGTCTTAAAATCTGCTGAAGCTAAAATGAGATTTGAGTCTGTATTTTTCATATCCTTCCTGCTCTAACCCTTGATCACCAGCTAGAAGGTAGTAGCAACCCCACTGCTGCTTCTCACTCTTATTTTGTGCAAAGCCATCTGAAGCAAGAGCCAGCCCCTGAGATCTGCAATGTTCTGAGAGGGGAAAGTGTCAGAAGAGAATGGAGATTAAGAAATAATTTTTTCTCTCCTTGGCGTTTACCATCAGTTACATTTGGCAGTGTCTTGTTCAATAATGTAGCTTTGGAAGATACCTAGTTATTCCCTGGCACTGGCATAGGGACGCTGGTTATTTCCTCTGGGAGGGAACAAGAAATTCCCACGCTAAGCAAAAAAAATACGTATTGCATGCTGAGCCTAGGTCACCTTTGAGGAAGACTTATTAATTATTTAGTGTTCAGGGGGATTCTACCAGCTTCAGTTGTTCAGATGAATATTTAATAAGTCACTATTAACATAAATGGAAAGTATAAATTGCTTGCATTATCCTCTATGCAGTGGTAGCAATGAGAGGCTTCTGCACCAAGGTCCAAGATGTGCTGTTTACCTAACAGGAACTGACAGCTGAATGATCCCATTCTCCGGGGAATGGCTTGAAAAATAAAACCAAAATCTTTTCACCATAGCAGAGGTCTATTTTACAGTAGCCAAAAAGCACCTGAAGCAGTTAAGTTAGCTGAAGAACTGAAAAGAAATATCCTAATGATCTGCTCAGAAACTTACCTGGAGATGGAACTATGTTTTAAGAGAAAATTTAGTTGAGCCAAAGCTCAGCATCTGGCAAAAAACCAAACTTCTGCTAGGAGAGTGTGTCTTTTCCTGAAGCATATTACTTATTGTATATATTTTTCTAAATACAATTTGCTGTTCTTGAAAGAAAGTTTTAAAGACCAAAGCTATAATTCAAGGATTCATTATCATTGAGAATTTTCAGTACTTTCTGTTTTCCCTGAAAGTCAGAAGACATTTAATAGGTGTTTGCATTAAATTAGGTTGTCTTAATGCTTTTTATATTTTGACTGTTGCCAGGACAGTGACTCAACTAAGCACAACACTTGATGTGCCTAGACCTTCAACCCAGTGCAGACAGAATGGTTTTAAATTCAGAAAAGCCAACGTTTACTTGAAGAGAAGCTAGAAATGAAACTTTTTTATTAAATACTATTTAAAACAGGTGGGGGAGACAGGACTGTATTACAATGTCTTGTACGTAGCTGTCCAATGTCCCTCTGTCCTTGCACGTGGTTGGTTGCTCCCAGGTAACTCCATGACTTCCTAAGTCGCTGAGCAAATTCTGTTCTCTTGTCCCTTGGAAGGGAACATCTGTTGTGAGATTTGCCTGGTTTCACCCTCCTCATCTCTGCAGTGTCTTTGCATGAACTTCAAGCCATCATCTTCATTCTGTATCTCTTTTGCTGGCCTCATGAAGCCTGGAATTGTTTCTGTCTCAACACACTCTACAGCTTCCCTGAGGAAGGAGCCTGTACAACCTCTCTGCAAGACTCCACCAAGACAGTCTTCTTGAAAGAACATAAACACAGTTGTGAAGACATAAATAAAACAAATACCATCTGTCATGCTAGCATTGCCCCATATGTGTAACCACCTTTTCTTAGTCTTTTCAACTGATTTTCCGACATACCCAAATACACATTTGGCTTATTAGAGAATTTTAACACCTTATGGATGCTATTCCCAAACATTCAAAGTGCAGTCCATGCAAGTACCAAAATAATTCTGGATTTTTCTTGTCCAACCATAGCCATTTCTACTTCCTAATCAACTGTACAGTTAAGCTCCTTTCATCTGACTTATCTGTGATTGTTTTAGTCCTTTCTGACTTTGTTGATTTTGAGTATCCCTTACCCCTCACATAACAGAGAAGTGAATGGGTCAAATTTACTTGGCACAATTTTCCTGAAATCAGCAGTGTTACAGCATACATGACTTTTCTGAAATCTTTTTGCTTTGTGTCTGCCAAATAAATTTTCAAAACTACTCTTAGTCCTTAACTTTATCAGTCTTCCTATCTTTGTAGAAGTCCTGTTATAGACGAGGTTTGTTTGGTTGGTTTGGTTTTGGTTTTGTTTTTGTTTTTTGCTACAAAGGATCGTTGACTCCTGTTGAATAGCATCAGAATCACAAGTTACAGAAGACAAGAGGCAGAATCCCATTTGCACCAATAGGTTGCAAAGCCAGGGAGAATGCATGAAGGGTAAATTGGTGTCCCACCACTGTGCTGCAGTCCATGTGGGCAGAACTGTGAGGGAGATGAATCAGAAAAAAAAAATACTTTGTATTTCCCAGGTGTGGTAACTACTGTAAAAGGCATCAAACTTCCTCAGAGTTGAATAGTCATGTGTTTATTTCAAGGAAAAATATCTCAGTATGCAATACATATCAAAAGGCAGCTTGAAAAGTTGTTGGTTATGTAGCACAGAGGTTTACAAATTACTATGAAATACAGAAAACTGTCACAGCCACAGACTACTTGTACGGCCTTGGACAGATCATTTAATCTCATGGAGACCCAGAAGGCCTGACTAGAATGAAGATTCTGCTTTTTCCTTTCTTTTGTCTGTCCTGCTATTTACATTGCAAGTGTCTCTGCTGCAGAGTACAGTAGAGTCTCTCAGCAGTGCTGTAATGCAAGTCCATGAATGAAGACAAAGGCTGTACTGTCCAACAGTGTGGATCCTAAGACATTAGAATTTGTCATGCTTAGATAGCATTCTTATTAACGTGATAAACTCCTGATTCTCGTGATCAAAGTGCAAGTGCAAATGGTAACATGGCCTTTTCTCTGCATTTTGGCCCTCTGGGACCATAACTGACAGTGAAGCCCTTGAAGCTGACTGACAGATGTAACTGCAAGATGAGCAGCAACAACAAATTAAATGCCCTGCCCTAGAAGGACAAGAAGCCTCCTCCTTCATTGGCCACAGGCAGAGAAAAGGTAGAGATTTTGAAGAAAAGATCAACTGGATGATATTTAGTAAGAGGAGGCTTAACTTTGCCCTTGTTTTTACCAGTGTCAATTGGTCTTCATTCCACAGTGATGTTGTATCAATATTAAACCAGCCCAGTGATGGAAAAGTGAAGTTCAGACTCAGTTGCCATAGGCAGGCACATAATCAGCAGAAGTGCCCACCTTATTACCAATTACCACTGAGCAGACACGAGATATTTCCCTTTCTGCTATCATTCATGTGGTTTTTCCTGTTGTATACTGATATGTTGTATACTGGCACTAATTTTCACATTTATTATTGCAGTATCAGAACACATTAGAACATCAGATCATGACATGAGAGAATGTTTGAGTCTCTCTCAAGCACAGCCTTGGTACTCTGTAGAGGCAGGGGGGAGACAGAATGACAGTAAATAATAAGTAAGGGAAATAAAAACAGATTTTAAAGCATGTAAAATTTTGGTAAGGAAATTTTTTTTATAGCCATGGCTTTGGGAAAAATTACTTTTATGGCCAGCTTTTCAACAGGCCTGCACAAATATTCCTATAGTGTTTGCAGGTGCAACCATATGTATGCGAGGCATGGCTGTCTAAAGAAGATTTCAGCAAGCTGAGAGAGTTTCTTTTTTATTCCTACTCACTTTTAAAACACAGGTCTTCTAAGAAATAAATAACAACCTCCAGCTGAGCTTCTCAAGCTATGTGGTTGGAAGAGTGAGAAGGGCTCAGCATCTTGGGTCTTAAACGTCCCTGAGAAATCCAGTGCTGAATTCTTATGAAAGTCACATTGGATGCAACTGGGTGCAGAAGACCGAAGAATCTGGCCTGAACATCTAGATCATTCCATGCAACTTAGCTTTGGTTCCTCTTTCCTGTTCCCCACTCCCCTATTTACTTTCAGACATGGGCACACACATTCACCTGTGTATCCACACATATGGAAGTTTATCCTGGGACATGGATATGCACAGACACACTTAGAGAGAGACACAGAGACTGTGTAGTTCAAAAAATGCAAATCTTTCCTATTTAATCATAACCTGCCTGCAAGCAATGTGTTTAATCATGCTAAAAAAGATACAAGTTGATAATTTTATTCAAATGAAGGAATTGAACAGAATTTAGAGGTTAGAAATCCTAAAGGCTGATTGCTAATGGTGAGAGCATATATTTATAAGCAATTAATGGCATGCTTGGGGTTTTTTTTCTCCTACACATTTTTTTGCCAATGATAAAGTACACTCTGTATGGTATCAACCAGTTCTGTTATCAAATAGAAAGAAGTAGATGAAAGAAAATCACAAAATCCTCTAATACACTTATTCCCTGCCCACACACAACTATTCTCTCCTCCTTTTCTCAGTGGGCTGTAATTTCTCATTACCCTTTGAAAGAAAGCAGAACTATGAGGAAAATGGTAAACATGTTAAAGAATTAGTCACAAAATGCTAATACATTGCAGTCCTGTTGTGTCACCACCTGTATGTGGTGAATACCTACACATATGCAATAGCACTAATTATCAGGGACTGACTGAACATGGAGGAAAGCACTCTAATAATTCAGCACTAGACATGTGCACCTTTAAGAAAGGACAGATAAGCAGGACAGGGTTTTTTTGGAGGGAGTGGGGGGTGATTTAAAATGTTACACTGAAATTAAATCCACAGTTTTTCCTCTTTTTGTCACACAGAAAACCATAAACCTTCTCCCCATCTGTTGATTGGAAAAAATTTGGAAACAAGACTGTTTCTTGGGAAAGCAGGGTTTTCAAAAGCAAAAGTTTTCACAGGAATGTACCACATTTTTTGACAAGCAAAAAAAAGTCTTATGTTCAGAAATTTCTGGGAAAGGGCAGAGGAGAGGAAAGAGACTGGGATTGATCTCAGAATATCCTGAAGGTAGAATGCTTGCACAAATATGGGAGACCAGTCCAAGACTGCATTTGAAGGAACAGTTAATTACTTCTAGATTATTCTACCATGAGAGACCCTTCTCCTTAGAGTTTGGTGTTGAGCCCTGTCTTGTGGCATGGTAATATTGACCTACTCCTAGATCTTCCTTCTTAGGGGATGAAGAATTAATATAACTAAATATTGTATTAATTCAAACTCAAGGACTACAATGACTTAAGAAACAAAGCTGGGATTGAAGATGATCTCAATCGATCATGTATTCCACCTCCCTGCACTGAGCACAGGAAGTGGACTGGATTATAGAAGTTTGGAGCAGGGACCTGTTTGTGTGGTAGCCCTCTTCTTTCTCTTTTTGGAAGAATAGTGTAACTTAGAGTAGAGAAAAAGAGCAGAAAGGAAGATTCTTGCTTGCATCAACTCTCCAATGTTGGATTGATGTTCATGAAATTGAACTCATAGGTTTTTTCCCTTAATTATCTTTAATTTCTCATCAGAACATCTGACAAAAGTATTTTACCAGAAATCCTGAGTGTGTCAAGAAGTGTGCATGAATTAATGATGGAATTATTGGTGTTTTCCTGCCCAAAGCGTCCATCAGCACAAGTGTTCTCTAGTCTTCCAATATGTAAAGATCTACTCTATTCCTGAAGTTCCCAGATCAGCACTGAGAAAAGACTGTGAAACTAAAACATCAGAAGACATCTGATCTCAAAAGGATCCTAATTTCTTCTTGTACCAAATACCTTCCTTAGACATTTGGATTTAGTAGCCAGGTCGGTGTTTTGGCATTGAGGGTTGCTGGCCTCCATGTTCTTCTACTTTCTGCTTTACCTGTACAAACAGCAGGAAACCATCCAGCTGCAGAGCATTCCAGTGCTCTTGAGGCTTTTGTCCTGCTCAGCAGCACAGATAGCACACAAGTTCCTTCTCATAATTCATGGATGGATGGAGAAGTCCAAGGACACAGAAATTCCATGTCATCTCTTGCCTCCATGGGGCTAGTCCTGAAATTCCTGAAACCTGTGTCTCCAGGAATTCTTAACCCATAGCAAAATACAGGTTCTTTCCTAGATGTGTGTTGCTGTGCTGTCATCTAGTGGCAAGGATGAATTGGATGTCATTCAGTGACAGTGGATGACAAGGTGTCCCTTTGCTGGAACTAAATGCTCGATGTTGGAGAGTTCACAGCTTTGTAGGTGCAGCCCCAAGGCAAAGGTCTCTTCCTCGGTTTGTGCTCTGCAGGAAATCATTGTGGAGAGCCTGTGGAATGGGCTGAGCAATGGACATCTGCTTGCAGACAGCAGGCTCTACAACACCATAGCACCTCCTGCCATGTCCTTCCCCTCCATCTCCTGTCATCCATCTTGGCTATTAACTGTTTGCAAATACTTGAAGCGGAATTTCCAGCAGTGATTGATAGTTTCTTAACAAAAGCCATTCGGAGCAGTGTCAGCTAATGAAATGAGTCATTAAATCTGTAATCATCTAAGATCAAGAAGATACTTCTCTCAGCAAAAAAGTCCTTCCTCCTGCATTCATTTTTTAATTGACTCTTGGGGAAAAATTAGAAGTGCCACAATGCAGTTTTCCAGGAGAAACCAGACAAAACCAGCTTTCCGAATGACCCCCATTTGGTTTGGTGTTTGGCAAGCTCGCTGATGTCAGCGGACAGACTTACTGACATGGATTTCTGAGGGCTTTCACTCAGATCGGGAATTTCACATGCCAGGTGATGTTACACTTGCTTGTGCTTATTTTCGGTTGTTAACACAAATAAACATTTACAATCCTGAGTTTATTTTTAAACTTCAAGTGAAGTGCTTGATTTAATATCTTGCATTAATTTTTGTAAAATTATTACAAAATTATGTAGAAAGTAACTGAATTTTATAACTGGTCACAACATCTATAACACCTCTTTGGCATCATCTGTTGAACGCTGCTGGGCTTGGCTGAAATAGTTAAAACAGTTGTAACATAGCCTTTGCTCCTTGAAATGATGATCCCAAAACCATTTTGATGGGAACCCTGACAGCTGCTTTTCAGAACTTACCACCACAAAGGTGGGCTCATCATAGGTCTCAGACTCTGGAAAGAAAAGCTCAAGAAGCAATCCTCACAGCGAAGCACCATTGTCAAAGCAGTATTCTTGTATAAAGTCTTCTTTCATCCCTGCTACATGAAGTCAAAAAATACTCCTAAGATTCCTTTTTATGAGGAATTTGGAATTTGTGTTTATATCTCCCTGTCTTACAGTACGCATTTTGCTCTATCTCTGAGTGTAGAACGATTCCTAGATTTAACCAAGTACAGTAAAAAGATACCTAAATCTCCAAGCAAAGAGAAGAATGTGCTGTTGTTCTTTAGTGACAAGGGACATTTAAGCACATTCTTAAATAACCTGCCTCTCTGAAGACTTCAGTAGATTTTCAAAGGAGTGAAATAATGATGCTCTGTTTACTACCTCTCTTGTTTTGTCCAAGTTTCAGACCTCTATTGCTATAGTAAAGAAAAATATTAATGAAGATAAGAAACGTTCTGTTTTTCAAATTATTATAATTAGTCAGAGGCAGTAAATCAATGACCTTTCACATTGGAGTATGGTAAGACATTTCTTTGTAAGTTCCACAGGAGGTTTGGTTTATTTTTGGCTCAGAATTTCATCTTCCTTGCATGCTCTATAGAAACAAAATAGCATCTTTTTAATTGAGAAATTGAACGACAAGCTGTAACAAGGTCAATCAGGTTGAAATAGCTGCATGCTCATTATAATGTAAATGCTTCTTCTATTGACTTATAATATCTTGATATAGTAAATTTTATGCACAAATAAAGTGTTAAATAAAAATAGAAGGTTTAGGTCAAATACAATGAGTGAAAGTGTATGTGCTTGTATAAAAAAACAAGGGCTAGGCCTTCATACAGAAATAGAAAATAATACCAACTCTTTGTTAACAACAGTTAAGAATGATTTAACACATAGACATCAAAAAATAAAAATGGAAAAGATGTCCCAAGCATTCCAGTGTCACCTTGAAACAGCTGGTCAGGGTGTTTTGGACAATGACACTTGAAATAAGATTGGGTTAAAAGCAGTATGTGAAGAAAGGTGAGAGCTGTGCCATTCACTGCCACAGTAATTGCAATGCTATTTCACCTCTGAATGTTGCTTTTCATGAATGACCATTTGCACATATGTTTTACCCTTTTAGCAGCCATTCTTTGCATGTTCCTGTTTCTTAGAGTGGAGGCCCTTTGTGTCTGTTCACAAATCTAAACCATGCTCATGGTCTGTGTCCGGGTTGTTCACAATCCCTACACAAATGGGCACAGATTGGCAGTTCCAGCTCTGGATGGAGGAATATCTTGTGAGCTGTTATTTTTCTTCACTTGTAAATTTGCCTCATCGGGGTGACGAAGAGCAAAAAGAAGCAAGGACATTTTGAGTTTGACTCGATTGTTTCTCCATTACCTGTGGAAATAAAAGCATAATCATTCCACATAATGTCATAATCCTCTCTCAGCCTCCTACTTACACATTTATTTCTTTGTCTAAGCATGGAAGGAGGCCCATACAATTCTATCCTTGCTGATGATACTTTTGTATTGATAATCCTTGATTTTACTTAGTTCTTTCTGAAGATGCTCTTAAAATGCAAATCACAGATAGTGTTACTTGCTGTATGAGGCACCTTTCAAGTTTTCTTTCTGTTTTACCTGTTTCTCAGCATACAGGAGAATTTTTTCCAGTTCTTTTTCATAAACATATTCAGCTTGGGCTTTGCAAACTTTAAGTCTTTGTCCTACAAGAACATCATAGAATTTTTCATGTAATCTATGCATTTTGGTACTATAGAGCTCATATAATGGGTCTCTTAAAATGTACTCATGATGAGGATGGATTATTTTTAGTACTTGGAAGAAAAAAATTATACATATGTGTGTGTGTGTGTGTGTGTGTGAAAATACTGTCTACTTCAAATAGATGGATTTGGTTAAATTCCAAGAAAATTGAATTTTCATATATATAGTTTCCTTTATTAGATGAGTGTGCATTCCGACACCCACAGAGAATCTGTACAAATTCATCTTACATTCCTTGGGTGTGCAAACAATACCAAAAAATAGTCAAAGTTAGCATATTCTATATAAAACACATTTGCATCTGCTACGTACAACTTCCTACGCTCTTCATCTTTAATTTAGCAATGGCTGGATGATGAAGTCATCGAGCCTTAGGAATGTGCTCAGGTCAGGGTCTGAAGCTTTATACTTCATCCAAATACCATTTGGTTTGGCCCCTTTTACTGAGATGCAATCTATCGTGCTACAGAAGATTTAAGTGAGCACCCTCCATAAATCAAGCTGAAATGAATTTTCCACTATGAATTATGTTGCAGACAGCTGCAAAAGCTACATGACTGGCTTTTTTTTTTTTTTGTAAATTTGAGGCCAAATCCTGAGATTCAGGATTGAGCTAAGGTTTGTGGCCAAGGAAAGGAATCCAGAAAGGTTTTGCTTGCATTAATATCTCTGATGAGAACTGAATCTACACAAATACTTTGTTTCATTGCCTTTGACAATAGCTACAGGAAAGACTCTTCTGTCTCAGCCTATGATTTGTGCATACTTAATGCAAGTCTGTCTTTGTAAGTAACAAGGCTTTTTACTTCAGCGATCGATCTGGGCTGGTTCCATAGGCAGAGTTAATTCTGGTCCATGCCACCATGAAGGCTGTGCTGTGGGTGACTAAGATTCTATTGCTCTGAAAGGCTGATGAAAATATGGACTAAAATTTTTTACTCAGAGTAATTAAGTGTAGCAGTATTGACTTTTAGAAAGTTATTGTGAGCTACTACAGCCAAGGAAATGGCTCCAACTTTCCATTACATTGTTTTCATTTTGCAGTGGCCTCCATGACTTTCAGCAGCTTCTTTTCAGTCACTGGAGGAAGACAACAGCATCCAGCATTTCTTATGGGAGCATTTCAGATTAGACAGTGACAGTGTCTCCCAGTGTATCAAAGAGCCCAGCTTAAACAAATGACCAATTTGTCCTGCAGAGTTCTGAGTAAAGGACACAGCTTCTGGGTGGAATTATTTAGAATGCTAATTCCTTCTGGAGTTTTCACCAGGTTTTTCTCCCTCTTTTCTGGCAAATCAGGAAGCTGTAAGTAGGGATTTCCATTGCTGCAGCAAGAAAAAAAGTAAAAAAGGATTTCAGCTCTTCTTGGTATCAAAGTAACCCAGCACAGTGGTGTGTTCACTGCCAAATACCATCAACTGGAAGGAACAAATCATTAATGTAGGAACCTTGTAACATGCCAACATACTCAAGGCTATAAGCAGGACAATCAGTTGTGCCACCTTTAAATTTCCAACACAAAATCCCAACTCGGGAAACTACTTAAGTTTGGAACTTGGAGGAGTGTGCTGAATATAAAGGGGATGGCATAGCATTAGACAAATAATTTGAACATTCCCCCCTTGGACATGAAAACTTACCCATTCTCACAGTGATTATGTCTGGGATGGTTTGGGTTTTTTTCCAAGCACATATAGAAATACAGATCACTGAATCAGGTACCCAGGTTGTGAACACAGCAACTGGATAAGGAAAAATAAACCCACAAACTGCTGAGATGGGGATCAGCTATTGTTTGTCTATTGCAACGAAGTTGTGTATTTCAACATCAGTCAAAATTTGCATTTTTCTGCACTGTAACAGACAACCATTTAGTAGGTATTTGCCAGCAAGTGTGACTTGCTAATGCAAGATTCCTGTATTAATTTAATGGGAACGTAATTGTGTTGTAAAATACATAATCTCAAGTAACCTACTATGATATTTACATTTGATTACCATATCAATGCATGCAGATACCTTTGCATTACAGATACCTTTGGAGGTGTTCTTTGAAAAGTGCACAGACTTAATGCAGTGTGCTGTATTTCAGGCAAAGAAGTCGCCACTAGGAAGGAGTTAGGGTGGTAAATGGCTCTCCAGTGCTTCAGCACCTTAACTGGGATGCTACACTATTTTTTTCCTTTTTTAAACAAAGAACACAGTCAATGCTTCAAATAATTGTACTTGTTTCCTGCTGCTAATGTCACAGACACCAGAGACGAGTGCTGGAGCAGGTAGCCAGGTTGTTCTGTGTTCCACCTGCTTTTTAGTGCATTATGACCTTGTAGCATGTATATTTTTTTAAATTTTCTTATGCTTTATGTCATGAGATTCATAGTAAGAAAAAACACAGCAGGCAACGTGCAGCTGCCTAGGGAATGCTTTTCATTAACCTAGAACATCAGGAATAAAGGTAAATTAGACTTAAATATTTCCTGAAGCACCTTGTAATCATTATTTTGGGGAAAAAATTCATTAAGAAATGCATCACATCAAATACTTGCAGACATTCATCAGAGAAGATATCATTTTCCATGTTTCCTATAAACTATATGTTTTGTCCTTCACCTTAATATTGCCCAGAGGTACCTCCAGGCTTCTTCAAATTAGTCAATTCACTTCAATTAAATAAGTGATTTTTCCTCAGCAGAACAACTCTCTGAATATAGTGTTATTTCCTGTTCTCTTTTTCCAAATTAATAGTTCTTTTGCAAGCAGAAATGCAGTATGCAATGCTGGGATGGAACCCGTGCAAAATCTCTGAATATATATTGGCGTTACATAGCCTTTTCAAGAATGTTTTAACTCTGTAGCCTTTATTTCATTGTCATATTTCATCATACTTTGAGTTCTGGACAACTGCATATACAAAACAAACCTCCTTTAATATAATGTGTCTGCTAATGGCAATAACAGAGTGTGAATGCCATCTGTAATTGGCAGATCTGCCAAAGGAGAGCAGCTGACAATGGTGAGCAGCCTCAGGTGACTCAGGTGATCAGAAGTGTCACTTCCCCTGATGCAGGGCCTGGTCTTTCCCTGGCTGAGGGAAACTGTGGGTTTGGGTTATTTGCTGAAATAAGAACAAGTGCCCTTTTCATTACAAACTTCTTCAGACCCAAAACATAACATAAAGGTTGGGATTGGCCCAGTTCTGCTGTTGAAGGGAAGAAGACCTAACAACTTCTGTAAAACTCTTTTTTGTGGCAGATTTCTTCCTATGCAGGCTGACTCACATGATTTGAAACAAAATAAATGAGAGTATAATATTATGAAAGACACAAACCCCTAAGGTCAGCTCAAACTCTGACTTATCTAATATGCCACCTTCTCCAAAGCATCTCTTTCCCTTTTGAAACACAGCTGACACTGCTTAATGAATGAATCCCATTGGCAGAAAAGTGCCCAGCTTGATCTTTCTGTGCTTTCCAAATGCTTCCTGGAGGCACAGAGACCACACACACTTGTCAGGTGCCTCACAATGGCTTGGATGATTCCAGGTATTTAATCTAATTGAACTCAACTATGGCTCCACCACAATATAACCCAAAAGCATCTTTTAAATGTCTTGTGTCTGCAGGATTTGTCCCAAACAGCCAAGCAGCTTAATGAAATCTGCCTTTCTCTCTTTGTTCTCTCAAAGCCATGTTACTCAAAAACATCATAGCTCCACATCTGCCCAAGATTATTGCTGCGTTTTTCAATCCTCAAGGAACTGGACTAGTATTTTACACTAGGAATTTATTCACAGGGACTTGTAGTTACATAGTGCTCTCAAGAATATTCTTAGAAATCTGATTTTTTAATAAATAATATCATATATCTAGTGGCTACATTTTTTACAAGAAAAAAGGCTCACCTGAACAAACTGGGATCTCAGCTATACAAAATCTTTTTAATGAGTTTTCTAAATAGATGATCTTGGCATTTAAAAATCATCTAAGGCAATGAAGGTTTTTCTTCCTCATAGGGAACAGAAATTAGTTCCCAGACCAACGGGTATTTTTTGCTGTGCAGTTAGATACATTTAACCTCTGGGGTTCTGACTTGCATCTTTTCCTATAATCAAATGATCATGAATATATAAGGTCAGTGGCATAGATTTTGGTGTAAATGCATATTAATAGAGAAGAAGGAAATCAGCTTTGCAGAGCCTGACATCAGGGCTGTCAGGAGAACCAGCGCACTACATGGTTAATTATTGCTGCAGTGCTGAAACACTTTGACCAGCTACAATTACCCAGTTCTAAAACTGGAGCAATTAAATCTCTTTAGACTTCTTGCTGCAGAAGTCTGGGAGCTGTTTGCTTGTGTTCTGTGCTTTGGAAGGACAGTCAGGGTGTTTCTGTCTCTGAGTGCCACCACAGTCCCCACCATGGTGTGCCTTGATCTCCAGCATGTCCCTGTCTCGTTCAGCTCCAGGAATACAAGCTTTGCCCAGCCTCACATCCCTGGGCTGGGATGTCCTTTGGTTTGTGCTGCCCTCAGAGGGGCTGTATGTCATATGCAAGGCCCCTTTCCCTCTACACAGTGCACAGTCCATTAATGCTAAGCCTTGCCATTAATGCAGAGCATTGCTGTGCATCTATAGCTACTTTCGTCCAGGCATAGAAAAGTACTTATAAATGGTAATGTGTTAAACCTTATCACACCCCTAGGAGGGAGATGAGAATTTCAGTATGCACTTTACTGGTGCAGAAACATATAAAGAACCAACTTCAGATGGTGTTGAAATGCTGTGGTGATGAACAGAGTGCCTTTAGGAGTGAGTCTGTACCAGAGGCCCTGTGACTCGCCTGTTTCCTACACTAAGCCAATGATAGCTTTTCTTTCCAAATATTTTTCTTTTTCTTTCCAAATATTAGAGTACCCAGACATTCCAAGTGAAAATCCGGATGCCATAGTTTCATGGTACATGGTAAAGCCTCAACCCTAAAGAACTTAAAGCCTAAGTAAATGAGATACAGAAAGCTTATACCAGAAAACATTAGAAAGAAGTGCTCAGAGTTGAGCTGGGAACACAGTCCCTGAGTCCCAGTCCAGGGACCTTGCCTCCAGACATAATTCCTTTCCTTTGTATTTGTCAGATGATAACTTGCCCCCCTCTTGAAATTAAACACTTCCATTACTGAGGCAGACAACTCTCCTGATATCTTTTAACATTAGGAAAAGGTTACTTTTAATGTTTTCTGAACTAGAACATGACAAGGAACAACTTGAAAGAATGAAAAGCAAAGTTGAAACCAATAGTTGAAAGGTGAAAATTACATAAAATCACCTAAACCTAATTCCAAAAATTCAAGAGTGTTTCTTGCTTATTAGACACTTTCTGAAGAGTATCATCTTTGAGGTAAAAAGCAGGGCAGTCAGTGACCTGTAATTTTTTGATGCCTGAGCAAGGGTGTTTTCCAGTCTGCACCCAAGAACTCCTGTGGCCACCAGGAGGGACAAATGCCCTCTCTCTTTACAGCAGGGCAGGAACCCAGGCTGCAGCCCAGCTCTCACTTGGCACAACCCCTCCACATCAAATGTCCACACACAATTCAGGATGTGTGAAATTGCTGCCTGGGGAGCAGAAAAGGAAGACCCCACCACGGATGTGGTTTGGGGTTTAGATGCAGCGCTGGAGGAAACCTTCTGCTACCCTTTTATCTTTTGGGTGTTGGCTTTTTGGTTATAAACGTGACCACAGAGGGGAAGCCCGGGCTGCCTGTACCTGTCTGGGTGCTGCTGAGTCATTCCCCAGCTTCAGTCCATGTACAGGGTAACAAGACAGCTCTCAATTTCTGCTTCTTTGAGGACTGAGAAGTCCTGTGCTGAAGAAATTTATAACCAGCTAATAAAAATGTGGCTGTTGCATTTAAACACAATAAAAATTACTCCTTATGCACCAAAGGAGTGCATATGCCAAAGGAAAGGCATATACACCCACCTAACTATGTTCATGTCAACATTGTTTAATGTACGATTTTTATGTATATGTGGCTACATTTATTGATAAAATGTAATGCATTAATCCGAGTTTGTACAATATTACACTAAGTAATGATACACTAATCTGTTATCAAAATTGGACTTTATGATATTCAAAATCAAACTATAGGAAAGCTGTTGAGTTATACCTATGTCATGGATCTTTGCCAGCCCTCACCTGTCCAGCTTACTGAGGCTTGCAAGCCTCAAAGAATCCATTATCTCCATGAAAAATGAACCCAAACTAAACTACAGACAATGAGATGCACTATCTTGGTCAACATTAAAGTCTTCAGACAGATGATACCATGGCAAAAGGATATGCTGTGACATGGGTTTATGTTATTTCATTGTTTTTGTGCTGAAACAACTAAACTTCAGCAATCTAAATTATATAGACTAACAGAAATCTCTTGGGGGAGACCCTCTAGCAGCACTTTATTGGAAACAAGTGACAGATCTTTACTTTCCATTTTTTCCACAGGACCTTATTCATCTTCTTCATTCGAATCTTTATTTCGTAGGAAATAGCAGCTTTTTTTCATCTCATCTATGACCTCACCAACTTCTTAGCACATTTGCATCTTTTCAGATTTAGTACGATCTTCACTTGGGGTTATCTGATTTTTCTTCCACTAGTCAGAAAAGCAGGATTTGCTTGCATGCTCACAATTACATCACAGAGAAAAGTATTTGGCACTACAATCAGCAGTTATTAACCTTTGGGAATAACTCTGAAAACCAAAAATCCCTTTCTGATTTTTGTCCTGTTACAAATATAAGACTGGCAGCAGATGATTTTCTGGCAGAGAAGCAATAGATTGAACAGTGGGATTGTTATGGTGCTGGAGGTTCGGTTTTTTCTCTTTTTTTTCTTCTTTCTCTCAGGGAATTTTGTCCCATTTGTTGCCTAAGAGATGATAACAACCGGTAGTTGAGAGAGACAAAAGAAGTGGCCAAGGTGAGGGAAAGGGGTGCAGCTGCCTGCAGCCTCTTAGCTGGGGGCTTTTCTCTTGGGAAGGGCAGAGGTGTCTTCCTTGGCAGACACCTGTCCTTTAAACAAGGACGTATGGTTAGCTTTTAGCTTCAATTAAAATGGAAAAGAAGTTAGAAAATCAGTACAGCATAAGAAGAACTTGGCATTGTCTTTTAATGGTAATAGTAAAATAATCTGTGGAAGTGATTTTAGAGTACAGACAATGTGGATTTCAACATTGTTGAAATGCATGACTTTGTGATAGCACATTTTGAGGAACCACCTCATCTTGCAGGTTTTTTTCTGTTTCAGGAAAGGAAATCTCAGATATAGAAAACTAATATTTTAATCTGATTACTCTCAGAAAGCAGATGATTCAAATCATGACAAAGCCTAAGCAATGGGAACAGATGTCTTCCTGAGGGGATATTAAGGAAAGTGTAGAGCAGATGAAGCTTCAATCTTATGGCATCAAAAAAAAGCTCCTTGGTTCTCAGAAGCACCGACAAATTTAGTTCTTGGTCTTCTGAAGGAAATGACCAGGACTGAGGAGCAAGAGGGGATTTATGGACACTAAGGCAGCACCTTCTGTTTTCATGGGAGGAGCAGGAGGATGGTGCTGCTGCCTCGCCCCACATCCTGCCTTCCCTGCCCCCTGCTGTCCCACCAGGAGGAGCTGTCAGTGTGGGTGAACAAAAGAGAGATGTCCCACAGCCAAGGCCTGGAAATTTGACACCTATGATGCTCTGCCACTCAAGATTCTTGGGGTTTTTTTGCCCAAACCCAATCTGGATGGTGCTGTGAGCACCACTGGATACCAGAATGAAGCAGAGAGAACCTGGAAACTAGATCTGTGGGCCAAAATAGTAGTCAAAGATCAAAGAAATGAAAACAAATTTAGATCTTTGAGAGGGAAAGCACTAATCTCTGAACAGGAGCTTAGCAATTCAGACAGATTTGGAAAGCAGTGGAAGAGATGCACATACAAAAACAGACACCAGGACACAAATCCAATGTATGAGATAACTCTGAGATAACTGATGAGATTACTCTGCATCAGATCAAGGTGTAAGAACATAGACAAATACAGAATAATGTATTCAGCAGAGGTGTTTAGGGGAGAATTATAGAAATCACCAAGGGATGCTGAGACTTGTCTAAGGATTAAAATGATGAAGCAAACTTATGAAAGCATTCATAGAACTGCACTTCCAGCAGTGACTTCCACTAGGCAAACTTTGATCAATCACGTAAGATTTAAAAATCACTTAAGAATTAGAAGTGAAAATTAAAAAGGGGAAGGTTCAAGGTTGCCAATATGTCAGAGTAGCAGGGGAGAAACAGAAGGAAAATGTGAGTTGCCTACATCTCTCCTAAGTAAAGGCAGCTCTCCCTGATATCGAGATGTAGCTTGCACACAACTGAAGTCAGACTGTGCCCCGGAGTCATCCTCTGAGACTGTCAGCTAAGCACCTTTCAGAAGCATTAAACACACATGCTAAGATATATCCCTGGCTGTATGAAGCCACTTAGCAAGAACCAAGTGACAGACCCTGGGAATGCTTTGCAAGATCAAAATCTAGACTGCTATGTCTACATTTTTTCCCATTTGGAGATTAATCCAACAGTGAAAATCACGTCCAAAGCACTTAAATTGGGAGAACTGAATTCTCAGGTCTGTATTAATAACGAGGATCTCCCTGAGCAAGCCAAACTAACATTGCCTGGTTTTCTGTGGAGTTTGCTCAGATTGCCTCTGTGTAGTTCCCAATATCTAATAAGGCATGAGATGTAATAGAAGTTTTTCCTCCTAAGCAGAAACATTAGGATCACCTCTTTCCATTCACTGCCTACAACTGTGTAGGGAAGTCTTAAAAACCTCCATGCCTGTGCCCCTCCCCACAGCTGCATGATTCCAGGAATGCAGTCTGAACCATTTCTTGACTGTGTTTTAGACATCACAGTCCTGAGTGCTGGTCAGTGGCTTTCCAGTGGACCTCTTGCAGTGGTCCCACATTAAGTCACCACATGTCCAGAGCGGCTGCTATTTTAAGAGTTTAAGCACTAAATGCTTAAAAATTAAATTTTCAGTGTGATGACCTAGGAATCGTTCCAGGACACCAAGCAAAAGTTAATAATTCAGAGAAATCTTCAACTTCACTACAGAAGTTAAAGGGCTGCTTCTTCTTTTTGGGTTTTGATATGTTCATGTCTTTCTCTGTTTTAGTTTTCTAAGTGTTTTCATTGATTTCTTTTACATTTTCAGCACAAACTGAACACAGTTAATCAGTAGATACAAAATGCATCCTGCAACATTGCCAGTAGCCTAACATAAGTGGATTCAATTGCTGAATTGTTGTAAGATTAGACCTAAGCCACAGTATAAGCTTCATTGATCGAAGCACAGCAAGATGTCCATTCAATAATATGTGTTTTAGCAAGGTTTTCCACTTGTAAAAACTTCCTGCAATTTAGCATTCATCCAATATGCACTATAAACACAGTAGATCAAATCTTGTATCAGTTTAAAGAACATCCCACTGCTTAGGAAAGGAAGCAGGGTAGCTGGGTGGTATTGTGTAAGCAGAGACAAACAGGGAGTGAAGTTCTCTGTCAGAAGAGGCTCATCTGTGGAAAATGGACACTTGTTGACAAGCTCTGGGAAGACAGGGGTGAAAGCAGGAATGATGTGCTGGTGTTCATAAAGCTGTTGTTGTTACCAGCTGAGCGGTTCTTACATGGAAGCACTTGCAAGGGAGAGATCACAAAGAGCTGCCTGGTCACTGTGCAGTCCCTCCCCTGTGGTACCTGAGAATCCCTGAGAGCTGTGTGTGCCCTGCAGTGGGACATGGCACACACACTGCTGCTGCCACGCTGTGCACAAGGGAGCCCTGGGACAGGACTCTTCCTGCCCTCACAGCCTTCCCTGTGGCTCTGGCTGTCTCTCCTCACAGCCTTGGTCCCCACCTGTTGACAAGAACATGAGATTTCCGTGGGAAACAGGGTCTAATACCACAAGAGATAAATAATGTGGTATTCCAAATTGCTCTGGGGTGAGGAAAACAGGGCTATGGGACACCAAACAGTGCTGGCAATATCACTGACACTTACCTGTGAATATTAAGGGCCCACATAGCCTTCAGCATGGGCAGTGACTGATTATCTTTGGGCTGGAGCAGAGACAGGTGCCAATACATGATTAACTCAGAACAGACCCCTCGTGACATTAGAAGTTGTAGGGTTCCTCCACACAGGGATCTGTCAGCAAGGCAGGCAAAAACCCCAAATGGGAGAGGTGATCTAAATGCATCTAAGGGCTTGTAGTGCTGCTTACAGTGTCCATCACCTGGCACAAGTCATGAAATGATGTGGCTGTGATTAGACCACAAATGAAGTGGGAATGCTGATGCCAAAGGAAGAATCTGAATTGCAGATAGAGTTTCAAAATCAAATATGTCTATCTGGAAGATAGTGATTCAATAGCACCTAAGGCTTCTTTTTCATTAGAAGGTTTTCATTCTTTGGATTTTTCTCAAAGCACAACTCTTATTTGGTTCCAAATGCCTAAATGTACAATTTTTTTTTTTCAGTCCCTCATCTTAAACCCTTAAATGCACAGCATGCAGACTTTGGTATCTGAAAGGACTGACAGCATAATGACTTTAAAAGTATGTGAGGCTTAAAAGTACAACTAGTATAGTCTTATTCACTGGATGTTGCTCTTGAGAATAAACTTGGGTACTGGTAAACACGTTTCTGAATACAGTCTCAGCTGCACAAATACTTTGTCATCTTTCCATGCAGATGAAAAAAGCTCTTTATTATATAAATGTCCCCATTTTTATTTTCCAACTGGGAACTTACAGCATATATATACGTTATTCTTGGTGTTGCTTGAGGAATGAGTCATCCTTATTTCCACTGAGAATTGCCCCCAACCACTTTAGTTCCATGTAGGCAGCTGTATTATTTTGCTTAATTACATAAAGATTTCAGATCACTAAGATTTTATATTATTAATACAAACATCAAATGATTTAAGTGAGTTCCTGGAATACCTAAGTGAAAAAATCGAAACAAGTGCCTTAGAGGAACTGCTTCTTAAGTTTTGAAAGAGTGGGCAAATGAAAAAAAAAAAAAAAGTTAGCAACTATTTTTCTCACAGGAAAACTAATAAAGAGAAAGGCACAAATATCTTCCTTTCCAGGTGAAGCCTCCTGTGGCTAATCTTTCACATTTTTATTTAGCCTAAAACCCCACCCTGCAAAAACATAAACAGATCTTAAAATTTATGATCTTGAGAAGTCTACCCACATGAGTTTTTGCAGGATCAAGACCTGAGAGAATGATTTCTGTTCATAAAGCACTTTTAAAGTTTTATGTGCCAAATTTTGAGAACAATCTATTTTCACCCACCCACTCTGACCTTATTTGCTCAGCAGGCACTATTTCTAGAACTGCCAGAAACCTCAACATGGCTGTACATTTTGCTGTCGACTCTTGAGGAGATAAGGCCAGTGTTTTCAAATGCTTTATGCACTCAGGCAGCTGCTTGAATGGTTCCTCACAGACATGCTGGGTACAGGGTTTTTCAGTGAATGCAGATTCAGGGAAGCCCTGCACAGGTCTATTAATTCCATGATTAGAGTCCTGGGACAGATTTCCTTTGAATACAAAGTATGGCTTGCCAAGAGTCAAAGTGGGAAAAATGGCCTTAGATAAACTTTAGTAGAGCAGAAACATATGAAGAGCTCATCAGAGGGTGTCTGGTTCCCCCTCCCTGTCCTCTCTCCAGGAGAACCAGGTGGCTTTTGTCATAGCGAAAATCAATCACACTGCTCCCTGCTCCCACCTAGTCACTGTGTGTGAAATAAACCCTATTTCTAGGGTTTAAGTAGGATAATAGGGGAAAATGTCGTTTGCTTAAGCCTATGGATAATACACAAGGTAACATTCTAGAGCAAGATCTAGATTTAAGGAAAAGATCCTAAATATATGTTTGTCCAAAACTTCCTACTTTTTCTAGGAGTTTCAAGTGTGTGAGCCAAGACACTGGCCTCACACCTCCCTAAACTCTACTGTAGTATTTGAAAGGTATCAGATAATCACAGACTCATAGAATATCCTGAGTTGGAAGGGACCCACAAGGATCATGCAAGTACAACTCCTGACCCTGCAGAGGACACCCCAACAATTCCACCATGGGCCTGAGAGTGTTTTCTGAGTGTTCTATGAACTCTGGCAGGATCTGTGCTGTGACCACTGTCCTGGGGAGCCTGTTCCAGTGCCTGACAACTCCCTGGGTGAAAAACCCTTTCTTGATATCTGACTTAAACCTTACTTGGCACAGCTTTGTCTTCAGTACTTTGTGCTTTGCTGTTCAGTATCTTGAACTTCATACCAGAACAGTTTCTTAAATATCATTTTTTGCACTTTATGGTCAAAAAGAGTGAGAAGTGAGTAACTCCATAATTGGTAATGGAGTTTACAGGAATGTTCCTCCATCCATGATTGCTTTCTTCTCTTCTTCTCCTGAAAGGTGCATTCACTGCACAAATGGGTAGATGAATGAGACTGACAATATTTGATTTGAAATTAAAGATAACAGCTTGTCTGAGCTTCTTAATATAAGAAAACCTTCCTAAAGACCAACTCTGATAAGCATAATAGTTTCTCTTGCTTTTTAAATTCAGGGGCTCAACATTGCCTTCAATGGTAATTCACTTCAAACAGGACACTACCAAAGCCTCTGGTTAAATGAACCATCACACTAATAACATTAAACTCTTGAAGTTTCCTTTATATGTATCACACATGCCAAATTAAAAACTAAATTTTGAGCATATAGTCTGTGGGATTATTCCTACAAGAGTCACTACAGAATTTAGCATATTTCTGGGACATACTGGCAATTACCATGACACACAATATTTTGGAAATACCCTTTGTAGACCCTGATAGGGTCACGGGATACAGTGTGGAGAAGGATATCTTGTGAGAATTCACTAAGCCTTTTTGTAGCTGAGGCACAGGTTAGGAAATCCAGGGAATGTTGCACAGGGCAGAGCACACAGCATGACTACAGGATAGATCACAACAGGCTCACATTTTACAGATCAATCCCAGTTGTGCTGTGAAATTTTACAAGGCTCAGGCAGACCCTCCGTGGTGCCCATCATCCAAATTCATACTTTGGCAATGTGTATACTCAATCTGGTTTCAGTGAGCTGAAATGGCTGCAAGAAAACACAGAATGTGGATAACTGAGTCAAACCATCCGTACTCTGCAAGTAAAATTTTCTCCCATTGGTTTATCCCACAGAAAGTGAGAGTGTTTGGGCTACAGCTAAAAGCTGAAAAGCACAGAGGATTAGAAAATCTCAGTTTCAAATTCCTGTCTATCTAATTCACCACCCCAAATTAATTTAAATATTTTAAAATCTTATTTTAAGTAATATAAAATATTTATAGATTGTAATTACAATTGACAGAGTTGGTTAGTTCAGACAAAAGTATCAACAGACTGAATTGGGGAGCAAACACCTCCTCTGGGGGAGGTGTTTATAGCTTGATAAAATATTGATATTGAAAACCCAGAAGCCTTTCCTTTGCAACTCCTGGGAACAGATTATTTCCCAGGTGTATCCCACTACAGGGATTCCTTTAATGTGTAAGTAGCTCAGCAGAAGGTGATTTCTGTGCTAGAAATCTCCATGCAGTTACAATCCCTCTGCAGGGCACGACAGAATGAGCCGTGCTGGGAGGACTCGCAGGCATCGTGTCCTCCGAGCCCAGTCCCTGAGAGAGCTTGTGCTTCCCAAGTGGAGCCATCAGCACAGAGCTGCTGAGGGGCTGTGGGGACTGACAGTGATCAGAAAATAGGTTTTTTAGGCTCCAGGCAGTGGCTTGAAGCCTGTGAGAAAGCTAAGCACACAACTCTCATTCATTCTGGCCTGGGAAATTCTAAGGAGGAACCCAAAACAACCCCTGTGGATAGCCTCCTCCTGACACCTGGTGTTTTTCCAACTTGTTTACTGGTAAAGATGTTTACAAAAAGGTGTTTCTCTGAGTAACCTGTCCTATCCATTGTGCCGAAACACCATATAAAAAAGAGTCTGTCTTTCAATAAAGTTTGCTATATGCCCTCCAAGAAGACTGGAGTCTGCGTGTCGTTACTTGAGCTGTCCCAAAGTGTAACGATGAGTGGCTGCCAGGGGAGAGGGAAGGGGTGCTGAGTGTTGGCCTGATGCCACAGTGCACTTCTCTGAGCCTCAGCCCAGGTTAGGCCAGGAGGGGTCTTTCCTACTTAAGGAATTTACACCAGGAAGAAAAAGAGGACAGTATTGGTCTCTTCATCCCTCAGCTGTGAAATACAGATATTTTCAAACAGGGACTTAATCTGTAGGAACCATTGCTTGCAACTTGTCCAAAGAAAATCTACACCTCTCTTGGTGTAATTGAGCAAGAAATATACAGTGTGGGCTCTGACTTTGATGTCTTGCTGGATGAAACTTAAAAGCTATGATGGCTTAGAAGCAAGCATCAACACTGAGGGTTTTCAAAATGAAAAGGCATCATTCAGAAAAGCAGAGATCAAACTCCAAACATCCTTAGATATCACTGATAACTCACTTGTGAAATGGACATCTACTGCTACTGTGACTCTGCTGGATGCCCAACAATTCAAAACTCTGCTGAAAGCTTGTTCCATAAAGGTGGGAGCAGTGGCCAAAGTCTCATCACCAACAAATAGTTGCCCAAATATTACATGACAGGCACCATTATAAGAACATGGAAAAGAGGAATGGCTTTAGTGGAGATACAAATAATGCAGACTGACACAAACATGTAGCCTGTGTGAAGCTGCCTTTCTGGACAAAACAGAAGTTATTTGCAAAAGGGCAGAGGACTATGGATTATAAAATGTGTTGAAAAGCTGGTACTCCATAAACATGGTAAGAGTAGTCTATCTGCAAGCAGATTCAAAGACCAAAGAGAATTTCACATGCTTAGATGAATGTATTCCTGAAATTCTGCTACTCAGCTGTGGCTTCCCTCAGTGCAAAAATTGAAAGCAGAGACTTGATTTATTTATCAATAAATCCACAGTTTAATTGAACATACAGGAAAAAAATAGCGCCTGAGGATAGCTAAAGAAATATTAAACTACCCCCCAGAGTTTGCTGAATCTGCCACTTTTGTCCCAGCAAATTTCTGTGTTGGGAGACCAGTGTGTGGGGAATGAGCTTCCGCAGTGTGGGGGAGGAATCTGCATGAACCACTCTCTTGCTTTCCTCTGGTGCTGCCTTTACACATCCCCTGGGCTCCATTCTGGGGCTCCTCTGCCTCAATCCACAGGCTCTGTGGTGCTAGACAAGAACAGGGAAATGCTGGCCACGATGTTCAGAGAGACCCCTTGGTGTGCTCCTTTCAGCCCCAAATGAGTTCTTGGTCATGCATCTGTCCCTGAATTCTGAAAAAGCAGAGTAGAAAAAAAGAGGACCACAGCTTCCCCTCTTTTCCAGGAGATACAACACAGAGTCTTAAAGGGATGGATAGCAGAATAGTTATTGCTATTTCCCCTCCCTTCCCCACCTTCAGCACCCTCCTTCTTGAAGTCCTGTATTTCTGCTACAACACAGCTGGATCTGGAACAATCAGAATCAGCAAAAAGATACTTGTTTTACTCATCTCTGACCTTTGCAGTTCCAAGAAGCACCTTCTCAAGTTCCTTTTTGCATTTTTTGTTGATTGATTGTATGTTTGCTTTTTATTAAAATTTGTGTGTGAGTGCAACAAAAGTGCAACTACAGCATTTCAGGAGCTGAGGAAGGTAGGGCTGACAAGGAGCTTAGAGGATGTTTGGTGTAGTCCACCTCTGCTGAGGAATGTGTATCAAATATACCCAAGAAGGCTGACAGTTCTTTTATCTAATCTGGTTTTTAAGACCCCAAGTAATAGAGATTCTACAGACACTCTAGCAGCCTGTTCCAGTGTGTACCTAGGTTTATAGTTAGAAAGATAACCCAAATCTCCTTTCTTGGAAATTAAAGCAATATTTCCTGCCCTAACCTCAGAGGACAATGGATTAGTATCTCCTTTTAGTGGCTTCTTATATGCTGGAAGTCTGTTATCAAACCCTCCTCAGTTGTGCACAAGAAACAAACTCAGTTTCTCCAACCTTTTCTCATAGTTTATAGGTTTCTATTTATTCCTGTTCCTGTCCAGTGGGACTGAACCTTTTATTTTAAAATATGGTACTTAAACCATATTCTGGATAAACTGGTAAACCTCCAATAGTTCTGAGCACAGCAGAGTAATGGTGTTTGACATGTTACAAGCAGTGCTACTGCTAGTACATTTTACAATATTTGCTTTTTTATGAGTATATCTCACTTCTCATTTACTGTGGATGTTATCACCTTCAGATCTTCCAGGCTTCTCCTGCCTTTTTGGTGTGCAGAGATTTGGCTTCTCCTGCCTATATATAGCTTTTTTTATCTCACTTGAGTGGATGTGACCTTGTTAAATTGGAATAATTTCCCTGGTTTACCAAGAGCGCCAGTTCTAATTGTGTGTGTGGTGCTCCAGTATTTCCAGTTCCTTCCAAAATGCTGTCATTTACAAATGTTATAATATCTAATTCATTCTTTCCAGTTATAACCTGCTTAAAGTTAGGCTAAGAAATATGTGGTTTCTTGAGAGTTCCTTTTTCCATTTTCTTGAAAGCAGGTACTATATCTGCCCTCCTCTGGTTTTCTGGGACTTGACCTATCCTCCACAGGTTCCAAGGGATGATAACTAATAATTATGAAATTGCACTGGTTAATTCCTTAACTGCTTTAGGGGGACAGGTCTTGCTGTCTACAGTACATGTAACTTAACTAAATCTTCTCTAATTCTTTCTCTATTCTAGTTCACACTCCATTGCCCTGTTAAAACAAAATGATCAAGTTACAATTAACCTTCTTTGAGGAAAGACCCAAAGATAATTCATGAGTGAGCAAAATTGCCACTGCACCCTCTTGGCTCCCTTCCCCCTTCAAAGAAAATCCCACAAAGCTTTTGAGAGGGAGAATTAGCAAAAATTGAAGTGAGAAAATAGCAAAAGCTGTTATGGCAACTTGAACTCTTCCTTGTTTATCTCTTTGCGTTGTCTGCTAGACTTCTCTCTTTGTTCTAATTAATTGGCAAACTCCTGCTAAAGTCATTCATTTCTCAAAACTTATTTATTTTGCCTCACAACATTTATTTGCACAGCACTACTGTTGTGTACAAAGATTACTCTTTAATGGAGTTCAGAACACCCTTGCACAGCATGCAATTCTGTTCAGTCCAAAGAATACAATACACCGTATACTGAGTCTGTAACTTAAATTAATCTTATTTAGCTTTACTCTGCTTGATTACTCTTTATGTGCTTTCTTAAAGTCATGTGATTTTTACTTTTTATTTTGACTATTTTAATTACTTACTCCCACAGTATATTTACAGGGATATTCCACAGCTCTTTTCAAAGCAGTCTGCATTAACTAACTGGAATAGATTTGCTTTTGCAATAGCAAAATTAAAAGAAGACAATCTTTTTAGATCTCAAGCATGTATTTAAATAAAAATGACTCAAAACCTGTTACTCCATACTTTAAAATTTGGGACATCAGATGAAATGTCGGCATTGTTTCAGCACGTCTGGATGTGAACATACCCCATGTGAAGGTCTGTTTTGGAGGCTGTCTGGGCTGCAGCCACACAAGGCACAGCAGGAAGACACATCTGTGTATTCCTGGAGAACAAATACAGATGCCTGTTGGCAGTGTTGATCTGAACCTCCACCCAGGTTTGATCTTCAGAGCTGGCTTACAGACATAACAGGAAATAAACCCACAGGGCTTAGAAGGCAGTTAGCATCACCTGCAGCAAGACTGACATCTGTAACCTTGGCAGAGGCAGAGGACATCATCAGTCCTGAGCCATTCAGACCTGGTGCAGCCAGTCGTGGGGCAGCGCCTGGCCCAGCCCGGGGGGAATAAACAGTGGAGTTGGCCCCGGGCTGGCTTAAGCAGCTTGCAGAGCCTCCAGCAGATCCTGGCGTTCAGTCGAGCGCTCAAGTCAGCTGCTGTCAGTGCCCCAAGCAGGCGGGATAAGCTGTGTGCTCCCAGCGCAGGCTGAGGATCAGCCCCAGCCCTTCAGCACGGCCTGCGACCTCCGGCTGACACAGCCAGCGCCGGGGCTGCGGGACTGCCGCTGCTGGGAATGCCGTGGTGGCTCGTGCTGGCCCAAGGAATGCACCTCCCGTACTCTGACCGCGCTGGTTATTTCCCTGAGGACAGCCAGGGTCTGCGGAGTCACAAGGGGAAAAGAGATGAAGCTGTGTTCTGGATCTTATCGTTGTTATTTAAGTGACCGGTTAAGCCCGAGTCTGTCAGTGATAGATAGAAATAACACCTGCCTGATCTGAAAACAGGAGCCTCAGTGACTTCACCATACACTGCAGATAAGCAATATCTAGCCTGGTCACAGATGCCCGTGTTAACACAGCTATTGCTGCCAGTGTCTAAGAGGGCAGCTGCCTCCATCTGCACGTCCAGCAGATGCACAGCTGCCACTGGTACCTCTGCTTGCTAGATAAATAATAGCCAGTAATATCAGCAGACCCCAAGCTAGCTTTATTTAACCAGCATGGGCACTGGTGACATGTGAGGGCACGCAGAGCTGCTCTCACACACTGACAGTGACACTGTCAAGTGCTCACTTAAGGGTGGGGATGGCTGCTGCCAAATATTTCACATGCAGAAAGAAAGCCAAGTTATTGATCTCATTTTATTTACAGTAATAGGGGACTGTTGAGCAGCATGGAGGTGCACTACAATAATAATGATAGAGAATATTAAAAGCAGAAATAAAGATCAGCTAATATAAGGAAACTACTAACTTAAATGGAAGGATCTAAGAGGAGGGCACACTGAACAGCTCAGGAAAACCAACCCATCAAAACAAAAGAGAATGATTCTCTGGTTTGATTAGATAAATACTCAGCCTTTCACTAAAACAAAATACTCTTGACATGATGGTTTCTCTGAATTGTCCAGAGAGAGTTTTTCTCAGCATGCTTGAAAACTTTTCATAATCGAGGACCTGAAAATGTGTAATCTCTACCTGGCCTGATCTTGGGTGACTAATTCCAAAAACTGATTTACCTGCACTGACACTGCAGAACTGGAACCAAAGAGAGCATTTAACAATTCTTGAAGTCAGTCTGGCCATTCTAAGGTCAACAGGAGTTTTGCCATTGGTCTTAAAACAGTGGCAGAAATTCTTACCCCATGTAGAGGGATACTGGATTACTTTCCTTTCAGATAGATGACTGGTACTCTAAGCATGACTAAAAGGTTTCTCTTTGGTAAATATACTGAGATTTTGACACAAAGTTTAATGGGCAAAGCTCAAGTCTGACTGGAAAAGCTGTTTTCTGGATCACTGACCCAAGTAAGTCCAGTTTGTGAATGATCTATGTGATAATGTACCAAAAAATTGTTTAAAAAAACCAAAGTTGTGTTTGCTGTCAACCTGATTTCTGCTGCTTTAACTGGACTTCGAATGAGCTATCAAAGACAGCTGCCCACTAGTGGAGGTTACAGCAAAAGCCACCACTGTCCTTTGTTGAAAGCCCCAGCAGCAATTGCCCCTCAGGTTGTTTGTAAGGGCTGCACTAACCCAGCTCCCTCTGCTCTTGCTGCTGTCATTGCAGCACTGCCTTAGAGACAGCACCTGGCTTCTCTCTAACCAAAGAGAACGTAAAATGGGCAAAACAATATAAACCAGAAAATTTGTAAGCAAGTTGAAATCTTTTACATTGAAGTGTATTTGATCCAAAACGAATCCTTTTGTTTGAAGATATGACCCCCTTGAAAGCTGCTGAGCTTTTCTCACAAGTAGAAATTTTGAACTATCATTGTTCTGTAGTGGCAGGTTTTTAACTGTTCTTTCCTTCATTATTTTCTGCCACGGAATGTCTTAAAATGAATGATTTGATGGTTCCATTCTTTACTTTTCAATTTTTCTATTACACTTTATTAATTTGTCTTGTTCTGCTGCTTTTCAAATTTTTCCCCACTCTGGTAAAGTTAAAGGACAGAATGAAATATTAAAAAATAACTATGTCAATCTCTTTGCTGGTAACCAAAGGGTTACAAATACTTTCAATTGCACATTCCATCTCCACAGATCCCAAATTATTGTCCAGGTAATTGCATTGAAAGTGGTTCACATTCTTACGCATTCAACTGCTAGGCCCCAAAAAAACCCAGACAGTAATGAAAAATACTGTGGTCATTTCTCATACTGAGAGTGGCCTCTGCAGTAGAGAATGAAAGGTAGAAGAGGAAAAGGTCCAATGAGGAAATAATAAAAATCAGCTTCAGAAAGTTTTTGTTGAAGCTGTAAATTAATATTTGCATAGAAGAGAGAAGGTTTCACAATATGAAAACACAAACACATTTGTGCATTTAACAGAATGCTTTGATTCCATATTGTAGTTCAGCTAAAAATTCTATGCCACAGAAAGCAGTAATTATTTCAGCTTTGCATATTGTAAACCTGGTCACTGTCATTCTTTCTTTGCCTCCACATGCCTCAATGCCACATTTTCTACAATCGTGGGGAGATTGCCTTGGCTCTCACTCAGCTGGCTCAGCTAATGCAATTCACAGGCCTTCAAATGTAAGCTTGTAAACTATTTAGTTCTCTTTCTCTCTAACAGCTTGTCTATTAACAGCCCATTGAATGGAGGAGGGAGAAGAAGCTAGTGAGACCTCTCTGGGTATTGTTCAGCAGTGACCCCGGCTCCCTCGCATTGGCGGCCAGTGCTCACTGAACAGCGTTTGTCAGTACACGTTGTTTTGCTGGATAATGGTGTATTGTGCGAGCAGCCGTCTGGATTAGTAGCAGGTAACAATAAGCTGGGAAAGTAAGTCTCCTGTGTGATCTGGAAAGGTCATAAGAACGATGTATAAAAATCCAAGGGAATGCTCATTAGGATGGCCCGAGTACTGTAAGAAAACCTGTGCCATGTTGAGAGATCTTTGTCCGAACTTCCCTCTGTGCATTGCTCAGGACCCTCATCACTGCTGCCTCCTCTGGCTTGGGACGGACTTGGGGAATGAGGACGGTTCACTGCTGCAGGATTCTCAGGCTGTATGTCCACTGCTCATGGCCTGTACTCGCTGAAGGTGGGTTTTGTCAGGATAGCAGGATCATTGAATCCTGGGACAGGAGCATCAGAGCCCACACGCGTGATTCCTGATATGGCAGAAGGCTGTGCGGTTCATTGCAGTGAGAAATGTGGTGCACACAGGGCTGGCTCCTGCTCCAGCACTGCTGTTCCGCTGTCGCTGCGCCGAGATTCCCGTTGCCGTGTCAATGAGCCGGCCACACCCTCTGCTTTCCTAATGGATTGCACAAAACCGCTGCTATTTTATTACTGATGGCTGAGATTTCTCTAACTTTCCTTAGCGTTCTACATGGCATTACCAGGCAAGTTGGCGGCTCAGCGTTCAGTAAAGAGAATCAAGCTTGGCACAGATTCCTCCCCCTCCGAAAACCCCGACCCGCCGTACTTTCAGGCCGTTCTGTTACAGAAACACCGTGTTTCCAGCTTTGTGTTTTTGCTGCGCTAAGTGTTGCAGATCTTGCGTTATCTCCCGGACAGACTGACAAGGCGGCAGCACGGAGAAATCAGGTTTCCCAGGAGTGATTTATGAGACGCGAACTCGGCCGTGCGCGCATTGCGACTCCCCCGTGTGGCTCGAAGGCGCCTCCGGCTCAGCCCGGCCCCACAGCCGGCAGCAAACGCGGCCCGCGGAACGCTCCCGAGCTCAGAAGTGGCCATCGGTCTGCAATTAATACTGACCCCGAGAGAATAATGTCATCCTGTTGTGTTTCTGCCACGGGACAAAAAAAAAAAAAAAAAAAAAAAAAAAAAAAAAAAAAAAGGTGTAATATTTTACTTGATGTGATGCTCCAGGAGGAATTATGAGGTCGCATATTCCTTTGCTATGAATTCGTCTTAACAATTTAATTCTCAGTTTCCTTCTTCCCCGCCAATATGTCTTAAGATGATACCTTTAATAGATGCTAAAATCTTGATTTGGACATCATTAGATGTTTTAAAACTGGCATTAGAAATTTGTGTGGACTAACACAACAGTTTAAGGTTGTAAACACATGGTAGTTGTACTCTCTTCATGTCACTTATGATAAACATTCTCCCTTTTCGGCTTAGCTATGAAAGCCTAGTTTTCAGTCCAGAATTGAATATTTTTACCCAAAACCACCACAAAAAAACCCAAACCAAACAAACAAAAAAAAAAAACCACAAACCCCCCCAAACAAACAACAAAAAAAACCACAAAAAACCCACAAAACAAAACAAAAAACCCCAAAACAAACAAACAAAACCCAAAAAAAACAAAAAACAAAACCAGTTTCTACTACTATCTTTTGTATGTCTTATGTATATTTTCTTGGGCATTGACCAGAGGAAGCAATGGTCTTCTTCCAAATTAAAGGGTTTGACTCTGCCCCATGTCACACTGTCTCAAATTACCTGTCAGCTGCATGAAGAGAGGTTAGACTTACACCAGCGTGGACAAAGGTAGAACTGCACCCGAAGTGTTGATTGTTTTCAGGAATTTGGCAACCTCTTCTTCCATTCATCTGAAATCAACAGAAAGAGATGCTGAAATTCTAAAATGTTTCAAACCCTCCAATGCTGTAGCTGTGAGCCGGGTGCACTGTAACTGCCAGACCTTGATGAAACGAAGATATGCATCATGAACATGAAATCTGGGGAGAAAAGATAAGGGCACAGCCTTGCCACACTCCCACAGTAGCAAAACACTGTAAAAGTAACGACTGCATTTTTGTGGTGTTTGGTCACATCCCTCCTTGCCCTGGCCAAACTTTGACTTGGACCGGAGTGGGTGCAGTTCCAGGAAAGTGAATGCCCAGTGGAGTTGTGCCCAGCTGCAGTGGATCTGTATTCGATGACAATTGAAAAGATGAATGAAAATCATTTCAGTTGCATTAGGCATGTAAGCTGTCAGGGATTTGGATTACTGCTTATTCAACTTTTGGGACGGCATCTTTACGCTTCCAAGAAATCCTTTTTAGTCGAGGCATCAAGAGGGGACAGGATGAACTCCAAGCAAAAAGCTGGAGTTTGCAAACAAGTAGCTCATGCTCCTGACACTGGAGAATAAGGGAATGGAAAGCAAAAGTAGAGAAAACAAAGGAGACTTTGTGGATGTGCTGTACTGCCAAACCTCAGTGGCCTGGATACATTGTTGTTGTTTATCTGTCTCCATCGGCGCTTATGGGTATATATTGATCTGAATATCTCGCGTCTGAGGGGTCACTGGGGCATCTGATTTTATTCGTTTCTTTGGGAAGTTGATTAATATTGACACTTCTTCATTTAATTGGGACTCTGACCATGGAATCCCTTTTTAATGGAATCATATTAGCTAATGTACTGCCTGTCCACACTCAAATCCAGAGTGCTTTACACAAGCCTACATTTGAGTAACTGCTAATGTTTTAAGAAAAAAAAATACTCAAACACCAAAAGCACAGATATCTGAAACCAGAGAGGAATAACAAAGACAGAGCTATGCTGTAATCTTCAATCTGCATTTCTCTGTTGCAACACAGAGACTCGAAATAAAGTAAGAGTTACTTTTCCTGTACCTCACAAGTGTTATTTCTTTCCTTGTTCTGTCAAGGCCATTCCTCCCCGCACCCTCCCACCAGGGGCTGCATTAGTTTCTGGAATGTAATTATTCACATCTGTACAAGCTCTTGTAAGACATTGCCAACGAAAAAGATAGCCAGAACATACAAATTTGCACGTCATCTTATTCCTGCAGTCAAAGAGAGTGTATCTCTGAGTGAATATGGGTATGGCAAATGCTGCTCTTTAACTTTCTCTTCTTTCCTTAAACAGATTGGGAGTCTGCTTCTACCATTTATAGAACAGATTTTTGTTTCTTGAAAGTGCTCTCCTGGGATTGACTAGGAGAGTGTTTTTGCAGTCTGCTTGATTGGTCTTCATTGTGGAGCAATTCCAGGGGTCTGGCTTTGGACACCATTTGCGATGGGTTTGCAGCAGAAGGTCGTGTTGTTACAGAGTCATCATTGCCTCTCCCCTTGGGACTACAGCACACCTGTGTCTTTACCCTTCACCACTACCTTCTGACACATCTTTTTAACATCCGTGCAGGAGGGCAGGGACATACTGCACTAACTTCTTTGGCAGAAATCACCAGTGGACTGAAAGAGGGGAAAGGAAGAGCAGAAATTCCACCTTCAATGAATTTATTCATTCTCACCAATTTTGTCAATGTTTTTAATGGTGTTTTGGTTGTAATGCATGAGGCATTTAAAAGAATAGGTATCTCATGATGATACTGGCTTTGTGGAGTCCTGGAAGACAAGGGGGCTGGAAGGTGAGTTCACCAGAGACAAGAAGATTGCTCATGGATACTGTGTCTGTAACATGTCTAGATCCAGCACACCACACCCCTGCTGCTCCTTACAGCAGCTAGTATTCAGCCTGAGTTCACACTGCCTGCAAACCCTGCCTGTCCTTGAGTCAACTTCACTGTGTAGAAAAACCTAACAGTTGCAGTTATCTCCCTGGCAGGCTGCACAACAGTGGAAAAACATCAAGCATGGATAGAGCCTTCTCACTCAAAGCATTTCTGCTTTTCTGCAACTGAGGATTCCAAGACTTTCATTGAACCCAAATAGTACTGAAACCTATAAACAATATTTGCACCAATAATGGAAGACGCTACAGCTGTTGTGTCATCAGCTTCCACCTTAAATTCTGCCAAGACAGTAGTTTCCACTGAGTCACAGACATGGTCACAGACAAGCAGGACAGAAAACCGGGTCTTTCATCTCATTTCTCAGCTCTAGTCATGAACACGCTTGCTCTGCTCACTGCTGCACTGATGATAGATTTTTATACTCTTTTAACAGGAGAGGATTTGTGAATTAAACACACACGCACAGCCCTAGCAAGGTCGTACCACAGGACTCTGAGCTACAGCTGTTTTTGAAAAAGAAACTCGCTGCTGTTCACTCCAACCCTCCACACACACTTGTACAAACACAGGCATTTTGAGGCCATTTTGGGAGACAAAAGAACTGTTTGACTTCAAGGTTAATTCCAAGTTTTCAAGTCAGCATCTCAGCATGTGACAAAGTGTCTGTTATGAGTGATTTAGCCTAAGGCTGCCCTAAGGTGATGACTCCTTTTTTAGAACGCAAGAAAATAAATGTATGGGTCTTCCAAAAAAACTTTGTGCAAACCCTTTGGGACACTTCCCAGCCAGGACATCTTGGAGTATCTCTCAAGTCAATGCTCATTCCTGTCTTGCTGGTTGAGCTGTAGATGTGCAGCCTGTAATACTTGCAGCAATCTCTGACCCACAGCCTGTCTTAGCCAGAGTTTGCATCACCCATTAACATTTCTCATACCTTTTGCTTTACCTGCATCTCTGAGTTCATTTATATTTATGTCTTCATAAATCAAACAACACAGCTCATTGCTATGATTGTATTGAAATAAAGCCCTCTCTTTTATCGCAGCACTTTGCTTGCCCTCCACCTCTGGTTCTCAGCAGGTTTTCAGATGCCTTGTTAAGACTTTCAAAGCCTCACAGCATAATCTCAGAAGAATGCATCTGTCCTGAGGCTACGAGAAACTAATTCTGCAATAGTATAATTTATGAAGCTACAAGTTGAGCATCCTTTTTTTTCCTTTCCATGCAAAGCTGAACAGGAACTAGGACTGCTGAATTAACCTGGAAGTTTATACGTCACATTAGTTATAATCTGAACTGTGGCTGCTCCTTTGTACTTCATGCTGAATTATCATTTCAGGGCTAGATCCTCACCTGGTCTTTTCCCCACAGGTTAACCATTCCAGTGAGGCTGGCTGTAAATCAAGGAAAATTCATCCCTTTCTTTCTAGACACTAAAAGAAGTGTAACTTTCTGTATTGGACTTTTTTCTTTGATTTTTATTTCTCCGATCCTTTACATAGTCATTATAGATGTTAAGAAACCTGTTTTGGAAATGATTAATGCTATTAATAATTTTCTAATTCAATAAAACCTCTCATCTTTGAACTCCTTGCAATATTTTTCTGCTTTCTTCAGCTTTTCACTAATTCAAACATATGACAAATGCAACTCTTCATTTCAGTTTTCTATTATTTTTCACGTCTGATCAAATAAATTAACAGACTTTCATTTCTTTCCCAGGAGTCATGGCCGTATGTTGATGAAGGCAGCATAAAAATATTACTTGTTCAAACAGAAGGGGGGAAAGAAGGATAGAAGTTATCTTTTATTCACTGTTCCAAGCAAACCAGGGCTGCTGGTCCCATTCCTCTCACCTTGACATCACCCGTTTTGCTAGGCATAAATATTGCAAGATTTGCAGAGCACCCATTGGTCTGGTTTAGCTGCACTGGGTTATAACATCCCCTTTCAATCCCTTCAATACAGCAGCAGTTATTTTAATCACTCCACAGTACTTCAGCCAGTGGGAAGAATCAGCTGTCCTATCTAATGCGGCCGCCCCACAGGCAGGCGGCCCCAGCCCGGCTGAGCAGCATCCCGCTAATGCAGTTTGCTGTGTTTGGGTAGTTAAAGATCCTTCTGCAGGCCAATTTGTACCTGTGTATTGTTGATAGACAGCGTGCCCCAGGCACAGAGATACCGCATGCAGGAAATGGATTCTCATTTAACCGTGTTTAATTTTGTTCTCTGCATCTCCATCATCCATCTTTCCATTTCTCTGCCCACCCAAATTGCTAATGCGAGACAAAGCTACTGCTGCCACCACAGCTCCTAAACTGATGTGTGACGATGCAATGATTGATTTCCCACTCCAGGAAAAGTGGGTCATTGTACATGTTGTACCACAGCAGGCTGAACCAAGCTGGTCGTGCTGACATTGGGCTTTCACAGATTTGTTTTAAGAAGTTCAGACCTGAGGCAACTACCGTGAACATCCAGCCCAAACACCTCTGGTTTTTGATGGGAGCACTGCCATTCTAAAATCTTCCTTAGCAGCTTAGAGAGATCTGAAGTCATCTGTGCTCCTCAGGAGACAGTATCTGATTATGCATTTTATATCTTGCTTTCATGTTTGCACCAAGAATGGAAATTGCAAAATTCCTTCAATTCCATGGTATGGGTCCAGTTTCAGGTTCGTCATTTTCCAGGAGAGAAAACCCTATAATTTAAAAATATGTTTTAAATATAAAATGGTGCAATTAACAGCTTTTGGGAGGGTTTTGAATTAGTGAGAAAAATACTAATTCAAACAGCTCTTTGAAAAAAAATTCACTGCTTTTGCTCTTCTTTTGTGATATTGCAATAGTGTAATAACTTTTCTCATGTAATGAGACCTGTTGAAACCCACTTTTAGATTGAAACACTTTAAGATTGCCTCTTATGATACCAGGGAGACATCATTTGAAGACGCAAGCCTGAGTATTGGTGTAGAACCTGCCTCCCTATCTGCTGAAATAGAACAGCAAGGTTGGAATCAATTGCTGAAAGGGGAATATTTTGCAGGTTTTTCTGAACAGCCCAATAAGTAACTGAGCCCAGATGTCATGGCAGAATCCAAAAGGTCAAGGCAAGCGGGGATTTGGTTTTGATTTTCATAGGAACAAAAAACATCAGGAAAATTTAGCTCTTAAAATTGTATCTTTGTTTTTATGAGAGTTTAAACCAACCTTCAAACGCCACCTGTTCTGGGAAATGATTTTATGAACAGGTTGGATGAGACCTTTCTCCAGGGCCTATAAATTTTTGCTTTGCTTTAAACAAATCCTTCTCTAATTTTTGCACACCCCAATGGGTGGTGTCCTGAAGGGCAAAAAACATCTAATCAGGTCCTTAAATCCTTACAGTTGAAAAATCCCTACTGGGATGAAGAGTTTTGGCCAATAAGGACTGCCCTTTTAACTTCCAACTGTGATTTTTGGCAGTCATGACCTGGTATGTGGAAAGTCAAAGGAAAGCCTACAAGTGCCTCCTGATGAGGGGCCCTTTGGATGCAGCATAATCCACTGCCTTGGCATCTTGTGCTGAGAGGGCAAAGCTGGATGGACACAAAACCACTTGCAGACAGTGCTGAGTACCTGAGGGCTCTGCTCTAGTGACCCCTAAGCTGAGGAAGGGGGAGAGAAAATCACTGCCATTCCACAAATGATTTCTGAATTGTCCTACTCTGTTCCTCCTCCTGCCAACCATCTCATCTCCTGTGGAAACACCACAAATGTGGAAGGTTTGCAGGCAAGCAAAGAGGAGAATAGCAAATGACAGAGCCAGAGGTGAGCACACTACTCACTGATAAACCTGGCCAAACTCTTTCCTTTCTGAAACAGAATCCCTGGAATGGATGTAATTAACAATGAAACAGACAAAATCTACTTCTGAATGAATTTAAGTATCAGCAGACCACAGCACAGCCAGGAAATGCCAAGTACAAGCAACCAGCCCTTCATCCTGAATTCACACCATTTTCTGCTTCTGTTTCCTGTGCAAAATTAACACTCATTCAGAAACTGCTGNTGTGTGTGTGTGTGTATGTGGATGCAGAGTGGCTTGGGACAGCCTTCATCTGACTTTGCAGAAACACCAAACAATTATCTCATTTTGAGGTGGCTCTCTGGAAATATGTAGTATAATGCAGAATATTGGGGGAAAAATAGCAATTTTGTGGGATGCTTCCAGCAAAACCCAGAATGATGAGTATTACTGGGGGAGGAAAATCTATGTGGTTCTAGGGGTAGTGGGGGTGGAGGTGTCTCTTGCAGTACCCAAAAAGACACATACCACTGGAGGAGAAAAAAATCTGTATGATTTCGATGAGGATTTCTGGAAATACCCAAGCACAGCA
>VYXD01008937.1:3982634-4003879 GCA_013397195.1 Hylia prasina | reverse complement strand
TAATGAAATTCTAGAGGTGTGATAGGAACTTCCACTTATGTTTTTCTTTTTTATTATTATTATTATTTTTCTTCCTGGAATACCCTTCTTTTTTCTTAACACTAAATTCAGAGCTAAGTAGATAGACCCATCCCAATCCTTCCAGCAGCTTCTCACATGGTAGAATTATTTGAAGCAAAAAGCAACTAAGTTGGGGAGAGGGTTAATACCTCTGCAGCTTTTGACGAAACGTTTATCTTCTTTGTATTGATTTCTTCTCAATTTCAGCCCTTGGAGTGATGCCTTTCTCTCTGGTTCTGATATATATTGTATAGTAATTACATCTAGAAGCCAGGCTCCAGGAATGCTGCAGGAAAACAAGCCCTGATGTTGGTTTAATATGACAGTATTGTATGACTTGCTGATTTAGATCAGTGATGTTTGAACCAGATAATATTTGCATTATGGTTCGAATATGAAGATGGATGCAAGCAGAGGATGGTAGGACGCTTGCAGAGTGTTGGTAAACTCTTTAATTCCAGAAGCCTTAAAACAGCTGTGTAACACTCGGGAATGTTTTAGGGCTGTTCGTTTCTAAAGGTTTGCCTGGAAAGCAAACTCTTTTCCAGAAAGGCTTTTACGCCTTTAGTTTTTGTACAGAGCACCATGTCAGCCCTCGGTGCCGTGAGCTCTCCTCCGGGGAGCAGCGGTACCCGGTGTGTGTGCCGAGTGAAGCATCCTGATAAACGGGGACGCCTCCGACTCTGATCCCGCACATCAGAGATGCCCGAGGCAGGAAAGCTGCAGGGAGGATCTCTGTGGGCTATAACAGGACATTGCTGCTGACAACATCCAATGGCAAATCATCGGAATTTGTGTTGGCAGGGAATCCCGGCCACATATTAACTATTTAGTATCTACCACAAATGCTTCTGTGCCTTTTTATGGCGTTTTCTAGAGAGGATTAAAGAAGTAAGGTATTTGTCAGCTCGGTTTTAATTTGTAAGCATCTTCCCTCTGCCTCATATCCAGCTCCCTTTAAATGAAAGAGAGGTCACTACTTGTTTTCTCCCCTGCAAATCACTTTACTTTGTGAGGAAACATAAAGACTATTCTTTTCTTTGTCCAGTAACAATAAATGAACCATGTAGAAAATAAGTCTTTGCAGTATTTCTTTGTTAGTAGTGTTGTAATAGGGTTTCACTGTTTAAGTAGGTATTTTTGTTGTTGTTCCTTTAGTTGCAGTAAGAGAAAGGAGTCACTCTGGCAAAAAAATATGTGGGTAAGGTTTTCCTCCTTCTGAACTGTTTAGTGCATTTCTCTGTAGGCTTGTCACTGGTAATTGCATTGGTTAATAAATCAAACCAAGACAAGGTAAGAGAGGTGGTTTCCATGGGGTCTGTGTGCCCATAAATCTAAATTCACAGTACCAAAGACATAAATATTAGCACTACGGTGATATCCTTACTATCTGATTTCTTGGTGCTTTGCCAAGAGAGAGTAAATATTTTTTTGTAAAGGAAAAAGTACACATTTGTGCAGTTGTTAGCTTTTGCTTTGACAATCCTGTCGTCTAAGGATTGACAATTGCTACCATTTTCTTAGGCTAGATGCATAAAAGAAAATAATTTTCCTGAGTCTAGATTAGCTCTTTGGTAATGAATCAAATTGTTGTTAACCTGGTAACTGCTGAAATGGGTTTTGGATTTTGAATCTTTGTAGATCTGAGCTGAGAGTTAATTTTCCATGTAACTGTCTTCTGCTTGGAGGAAAAATTATACTGGGAGCTATGCCTTGTGAACTAAGTAAATACTACCTTAGATATTTTTAAAAGTACAGAGAAAACTGGCTTTGTCTAGTAAAGATTGTACAGAGGAAGGTGCATTGTGCACGTAGAGAAATACGGAATGTACAGGAGAGGGCCCTCCAAGACTTTATTTAGTCCTGTGGCTTTTATGAAGATGACACTTCGTACATTTTAATTATTCCTTATTTTCAGTGCTGTTTCAAAATATGCTCCATGTTACGGGAAGTTGCTGATGGAGTCCTTGCAGATGAAGACAGTCAAGTGAGCCTTCCCAGGCTGCAGGAGCTGAGCCTGTGGTTTGTGTCTTGGGGGGGAACTCCAGGGAGAGCTTTGCTATCCCTTAGCAGGCTTGTAGGTAAGGGGGCCTGGACCCGGCTTTCACAAGTCCTCAAGTAGCCACAGGAGCTGCCTGTGCTAGCAGCCAGAGGAAGAGGCTTCCTAAAGTTGGGAGGGAGGAAGAGGCATCACAGCAGGAAAGGATTTTGGTACATTCAAAACAAGAAAGGAAGACAATCTGAGGGTAACTGGAATTCCCTCAGCCATACTGCAATATCTACACAGTCTGTAGCCTGGTTGGGGATGTTGCTCTGCCTGGAAGAACAAGGAAGATTTTTTGCCTGTGTCTATGAGTTAGGATTTCTTTTACTGCTCTCTTGTCCCCTATACCCTCTCTTTTTTTGTCTAGGAAAGGAGGATGTGAGGGTTTGTGATCCTGTTCAGAAAAGGGGTGTCTTAGAAGAGTGGTGAGCTTCTGCGAGTCAAGCAGAGATGTCGTGTCCTTCACCCCTCCCACCTGCATCCACACTGGAAATCTTTGTGCAGCAAATAGATCCTGCTTGGTACCATAAAGAAATCACTGGAAATCACCTACTGATTTCAGTAGGGTGATGATTTCACTCCCAGTTTCTGGGTCTTTGCAGAGACAAGTGTTGGCTGTACTGTTATCGAATTCTGTAAATTTTAATAGTTGGAGCTTGTTTTCAATTACAGAAAAGACAGCTAACAGCTCTATCCGTCTTATAATCACTGCTCAAGGACTAACTTACTTACAGTTTTCTGAAATAAATGTTATTAAAGTTGACTCTAATTTAAATGTTCAAGTTTCATGGTTAAGTTAAGGAATGACTTCAAACTATTAATCTCAACTGTCCTTGGAAAAAAGTGCTAATCATTTGGTTGCTGCTTTTAGCTGCCCAAATGAACATGTGGCATGATGTGCTCTGAAGCCTAAGGGTCTAGTAATAACACTGTACTTTTAGCTAATATATAACTTTAATCAGAGAAGTTATGAAAAAATGAGCCCAATTTCTGTTTGCCCAAGTTATTGTGCTTCCATTTTTAAAGAGGTGCTCCTGTGTGTTGATGAAATTGTAATTATTTGTTTATGTGCCATGCTACTTCAAGTTTAATTCTAAGCAACAATTCTTAAGTATTTTAGGAAGTGGAATCTTAGCAGACAAATGTTTTTAAAAATAAGGAGTCATCTGAGGATTTAGATAGGCACCATGTGGGTTAATTTATGGTTTATATATTCTTCCTGGAGACTGCTTGCTGCTTTAGGTGTCTAAATATCTTTATCAAGTTTTCCCTTCTTCATGAGGTAAACTCACGTCAGTGTTTCCTCCAAGTGAAAATTGTGGATTTGCATCTTCTTGCACAGGAAGATGGGAATGTAACTTCACAGATTGCCAGAGAGAGCCCAGTTCCACCAGGGAGTACCAGTTTTGTGAACACATCCATGGGCTGGAAGCAAAGCAGAGAAGGAAGTTGTACATTAATGCACCCTTTCATCCTAAGCAGAGGAACCTGGGGTGTGGCCAACTGGAGGTGCCCAACTAGAGAATAACTTTCGATGAAAGCAACTAGTTTTCACGTTTGTGTGTCCATAAACCTGTAGAGAGAAAAAAAAAGGCACAGAAAAATGATCCTTGAGTTCTGTTAATTTTTCCATTACTCAGTATCTTGTCCTGATGATTGTGTTATCTATATTGCAGGGTACAGATTACTTGCCCCAGGGCAAGTCAGATTGGTTTCTTTCTTTCAGTGGTGCTAAAAAGGTCCTCCACTGCTCCAAAGTGATCTCAGCCTGCTTCAGTGAGAACAAGTGTCCTTTTGAATGAATCTGGGCTGCACTGGTTGTGTCTCCAAATGCTTGCCTTTCAATGTACACTCATCTTCTGGAGGCACAGCTGCCAGGACACAGCAGATTCCAGCTTTATGCCTTGAGCTGTCACGTATTTGTGGCCTAAGCAGAATCTCTTCCCACCCTGAAAGTGAACAGATGAATTAGGGAGCAGATTGCAAGCACAGCAATGATGCTGCTGAGCTACTCCATGGACATTGCTGTTCTTGTCTCATTTTTCCTTTCCCTTGATATTACTGCTGGGAAGCTGGAGGAAACAGTGGTGGGAATAAACTCCCCGCTGAGGAGGAGGAGTGAAGGCACAGGGCAGTGTGGGAAATAGAAAAAGTGGGAAACTCTCACAGCAGTGTGGATGTAGGCCTAGAGTTAAAAAGATACAAGAATGAACACACAGAACAATAAGACTGTGTTTTTGTGCTGTATGGAGTTAAGCCTTAGCAAGTAGAAAAATATGTTAAGCAAGATAATAGAAAAGTTTAATAATGAGGCTTTGTGATTTGTTTATAGAAGAGTATAAAAAGTTCCTGAGTAGCAAGAAATATGAAACAAGCACCTATTGTTAGACATAAGGTATACATGTAGTTTTTTAATGATTGGTTTATACAGATGCCTGTAAGCTCTCAACAATTTGCTGTTAGTTAAAAAACTTTTTAAAGGCCTTGTAACACAGAGAGTTCTGGCTGCTGTTGGCAAGGGGTGAGCTGTTGCCATCTTTCCTGTCTCTCCCTGTACTGAGGCTGATGTTACAACAGAGCTCCAGGAATGTCTCCCAGAGGTCCCATCCAGTTATTTGGAAATCAGATCCAACAGGCAGTAAGGAAGCTCAGAAGTCCATGCAGTCACTGTAAGATGTGTTTTGCTACACTGAATGGCTCACTTTACAGCAATTTGAATTAGTATTCAAGTGAACTATGGTTAAAGTAAAATCAGTTAGTGTATGGCCTTTTTTTTTAATGTGGTTTTATTATGCATCTCCAAGTTTGCTTGGGAGTTGAAGTACTAGTGCTCTTAATTATCAAGTCATTTGAATAATGATGAACCATTTTCTAGAACTTAAAAAAACATGGCTGCATCACGCACCTGCCAGCAGGACTGGCACATAAAATCTCAATTGACGTGGATATTGCAGTTTTTCTGTGCATAAATGCTGCAGTGATGCCTGATAGATGTTTATCCTGTCCAGTGCCTGCTTTGAGGGACTTTGAATTCATAGTGTGGGGGCCTTTCTAAAGAAAATCTAGGTGTTTTGAGACTTGGATGCTTAGCTTAGGAAAGCTCCTTTGAAAAATCCTTTTCTCTGCTTGCAGCAATGTAATGAATGAAACCTTGAGCCCTGAAGAGCTGCAGTGGTGTTTAGGAGCAAAATGCAGGATGTTATTTGGTCTTGTGGCAGCTACTTTGTTCTCTTTTTTTGAAATAAAATGTGCCTGTCTCCCTGACAGAGTGCTGTTAAAAGTTCTGTTGGGAGTCAGTTTATTCTGCTGACAGGAAAGGAAAGCTATCTGATAACTTCTCGCAGGAAAAGTGAAGAGTTGTTCAGTTTTCCCACACCTCACTCTTTCCATCTTCTGTCCTTGCCAGGAGGCTTGTAAGAGATATAGGAAATGCTATAATACTTGCTTTAACCAAAGCAGCTCCTTGCCCTTTTCTTGCTCCTATAAAAGTATCTGCTATTTGGATTATTGTTGGAAATCCAACAATAATCTGAAGTCTTGGACCTGGAGTTCCTCAGAGAGGTGTCAGGCTGGTTGAAGACCAGGGCTAGTTGTCCCAGAGTGGAAGAACACTTCAGTGTAAGAAGAGGTGAACACTGAATAAGCAGGACATGATGGTAATGTTGTGCCAATGCACTGCATAAGTGATTTTTCTACTGCAGAGGTAAATAGAAGCAGTTCTGTCCTGACCCGTGTTGATGGTCCTCAGCTGAAAGCAAATGCTTTTCTTTTGGTCTCTCCATTTCTTTGAAACAAGAATGTCCCTTAAGTAACTCCCATCACTGAGGACCACTCCCTGCCTTTCTGCCAGTTTGATGTGCTTAGAAATGCTTCCCTGAATAATCTTTTTTCCGTTTCTCCGCCTCCCTTCTCTCCTTCTGGATTGTGCAAGAATTTGGTTTCTATCTTAGGAGATAGTGAAGTTCATGATATATATCTCAAAATAAATAGGTTTTGACAAAGAGCCAAGTTTAGTGGTGGTGGTTTTTTCTTTTTTTTTTTTTTTTCCCTTTTTTTTTTTTTTGGTAGACATATGTTTATATTAAACCTGTGTTTAGTGGTCTCAGTGTAGAGGCTTGTGTCCACCCATCCCTCCCCATTCCCAACTCCCTGGAAACAATAAGGATACCTAGTAGCTTTCAAGTAATTAGCTACAGATCTACATTGCTATCAAAATTGAGTTTAAGGATTAAATTTTCTGTAGACTTCCATTGGCATTTAGATTACTAAGGTGCTTTTAGATTTCCGGAGGTTATGGTATAGATTTACTGCAGTCAAAGTAGAAATGAGGGATTGTGCAGCATCTCTGTCTCTTAAACATTGCATCCATTCACTGGAGAGGCAGAGAGAACCACCTGAAAGTCTCTTCTTGTTGGCCTCCATTCTCCTTGTAGGTAGTTGACTTATTATTGTTACAGTGCAGTAGCTTGTGTATTTTGTATTTAAATCCATGCTTAAAATACAACTAAAATTTGCCTGTTGACAGCAGTTGCATCATATTTTAATTGGTGAGAAGTGCTAATGGAGTGTTCAGGTTCTAAAATTAGTTGTTTATTTTTCCTTCTTTGCCCAAGGGTTTTGCATCAGATTATATGGTTTCTGTATAACTGTTTGTGTTCTGAAGTGACACCTTTGTACAGTTTTAGCTATTTAAGTAAGTGTTAAAAGTTTGTGCTCAGTGACAGCAGTTTCAGAAACTGTGACTTTTTAAATTGTTTCTTACTACATTGTTTATGCAAAACGCTTCCCTCCTGTTTACTGTGAATTAATTCATTGTTATATTTGCAAACTGGGGGTGCAAAATATGCAAATTCTGTAATTTCTTCTCTGGGTGCTGTGGCAGATCCTCAGCTGCTGCACATTGTCATGGCACGACTGATGCTGCTGTTGCTGTGGCAGCTGTCACCAGGTGAGGATTTGTCCCATAACACTCATCATGACGTTATTCTGAAACACAATCATGCTTGTTATTGTCAATATTCCCATTGGGTGGCCTTGTGTCAAAGGGGTGCTGTTTTAATACTGCTCTGAAAGTTTTTTTTTACTGTGTGGTGAAATGCAAAACCACCTCCTGGTATGAGTCTGCCTGTGGTGAAACAGAGATGTTCAGTCTGCCCATTAAAATTCTGGCTTTCTGGAGGATGCTTTATCATATGTATCAGTCCTTGGAATTGTTGTCAGTTGTCTCTTTTAAATCAATTGTTTGTTTGGTGCCCATTTTGGAATTATACCAAACTTCTTTCTGTGAACAAAGTAGTTACCAAAATAAATAAGCCGCCAAAAAAAGTGGCGCTTGAATTACTGAAGATCAAGCTACAAATATACAACTACTTTGACAACCGTCTCTTACTTGTTTCACTTTCCACCACTAGCTTAAAGAGCCCTCTGGTATTTTGTTACCATGAGAATACTTGCACATTAGGATCGAACCATGTTACAATGTCCTGATTAACCCAGTGACCTGAACCCCACAAGCCCTTTGCCATGAGATTTTATCCAGTCTTTGAATAATTTTTTGTCAGCCTTTTCTTTTTTTTCCTTTTTTTCCAGGTTGTTTTTTTTTTTTCTTTAGAAAGGTGCAGACCAGAACTGAACACTGGTCTTGTTCATAATATGTATGTGCAATGCTATTGCCCTTTCTGTTTGTCCAGGGATTTTCAGTGGCCTATTTTTCTGCCACAGCAAGGAAGCTCATGTTGATTGTTTGCCTAGTATGACTTCTAGATCATTATTGGAGTCAGTGCTGAACAAAATACTCTGCTATTGAGTGAATGTGGCCTGGATCACTGATTCTTAGGATTTCTAACTTTATTTTCATAAACTCTTTGAATTCATCTTCTTTCATTTTTTTATTTTTTTAAGTGTGGCTTGAATGCTGGTATAATGGCAATTTTAGAAATAGAAAGAAAGGCTTAAGTCCTCTCAGATAATTTCTTCTGGTTTTGTTTGTTTTTTGTTTTTTTTTCCTAAGCCCAGCAGTTTTTAAGGCAGTAGCAATCTGTGCATCCTCCACCAGCCCAGGTGATGTGGAGTTATCTAAAGAGGGTGACTCAGGCTTTGACTTCTGTCAGGCATCATACACTGAAGGTTTCACACAGCTCCAGAACCTGCTGGTGACCGTCTGGCCACACTTCCCACCCTTGTGTGATGCCCCGGGTGTGGATAAGAGGTGAGACCCTGGAGTGGGTGTGGCAGTGTGGGTGCAATCCCAAGGAGGCAGCACATTTCCTAGGAATGTGGGGGAGGCTTTGCTGGCCATACCCTCACCCTGTTACTGTTAGTCTGATTTTGGTAGAAAGTGTTACTTTGCCTCCTCTGCTGGAAGTGGCTGGGGGGACTATTGAGCTATCTGCCAGAATTCAGATCTGCTCTGTTACTGTGACCTTGTTTCCATTAAGGCAAGCCTCCCTTGAATGCTTTCAGCTTTTTACCTTGATTGTGTCTGATTAGCATGATGTATCAAATGAGGAAAAAACAGTCCCTTCTCCCTCAGCTGATATTATCTGGGAAGGGCCTGAGGTATGCAAAGGTATGTGAGAAAGAGGAGAGATATTTATGGCTAAAGGAGAGAGGGAGACCTGCCTTCCAAATATAGGAGCCTTCACAAAACCACTGAGAACGCCTGATCCGTACCTACCAGGTAATGCTGGCTCAAGTTGCGGCGTGCTGGAAGGATCATAAATCATTCTTGATGGATCCTGATATTCTGGTGTGCTTCAGGAAGGCCCTGGCAGTGCATGCTGTCTGGAGAGCAGAGCAGAGTGACCAGGCAGTTTGCCAGGAAGGTTTTAATTAGCCTTTAACGTGATGGGCTGGATGGCCATCACCGAAAGTCCCTTCTGGTGTTGCTGTGTGCTGCACACACTGTTCCTGTGCACCCCGAGCCCCTGCTGTGTGTCCGTGCTGGCTCTGGAGCTGCAGTGCAGTGGGTCAGAGCTGCTGCAGATGCAGGCTCCTGTGCAGTGCTGTGCAGGCTCCTGTGCAGAGATGGGCAGCATGCTGCTGGCTCTGGGACCTGCTGGAGTGTGAAGCCTGCGAGCAATGGTAATAGGAACGTATTTCAATTTGTAACCCATTCTCCTGTATCAAGATTGGACTACTTCTATTCTGTTCCACATGTGAATCACTTGGGGAAACATGCTGATAGTACTAAACATTTAATTGCTTCTCTTGATTTTATTTGTAAATTAGAATCTAGAGGATCTGTAAGGAAAAAAACACAGCTTAATTGGACAGCATTTTAGAGTCGCTGAAGAAAAGAGAATGCAGGTCTCCAGCTTTTGGAGCTGAGACAAATGCAAACTTACTTATTGATCCATACATATTATATCATATTTTAACTACTGTCTAAACTGGAGGTCATCTCTACACTAGATTGCTTAAGAATCTGTCTGTCTTATCGCATCTTGTACTCATTTATAGTTGTTTCCATTTCTGGCTTTGTTGGAGAGACAGCTAGTGTTTCAACCTAAATTAAAATCAATAAGAAGCAATTTCGTTTGTTTTTTAACTACCAGAGCAGACTTTTTTTTTTTAGTGAGTTCAACTAAGTCACTTGGTATGTTCAACTAAGTCACTTGGTTCTTTCCATCAAGATAATTGCCAAGCCTCACTAATTCCTAATTTTTGCATACGCAGGAATTGGTTTATTTTCCAATGTACCTAACAAAATGTCAAATATGATTTAAAAATAAGCACTTACTCCAAGTCACTGCCTGAGAAATAAATGCAGTAAAAAAGTACTTGGCAGTTAGAAGTGGTTTAAAAATATCTTGGGGGCTGTAGTGAATGCTAAGACCCTGGAGTCCTGCACTGGCAAGGTAGCTCAGGCTTTCCCTGGCACATTTGGGCAGTGATCTGCAGGGATGACTTCCAGTGGAAAAAGCAGAGCCTGGGTCTCTGTGCTTTCAGTCTTTGGCTAGGATATTTCTGCGTTATGCCAATTCATGTAAGAAGCTGTTGTATTGTCAGCTGGCTTTTACCCCACAGCCAGCAGATTGCCAGCAATAACAATTACCCTGAGTCAAATTCAACATGGAATTCACACTGCAGCAGTGCTGGGGATTCCCAGGTAAGGCAGTGGTGAGCCATAATGCAATATTAGAGAAAATATCTCAAGGCAGTGCTCTGATGAGATATCCAAAAGAGGAAGTGTTGCCGCTCTTGTGAGTTGATCACAGGGTGCAGGAGATCATCCTTGGTGGTTTGCTGGAAAAATAAATGCCCGTATTATTATCATGTGGTTCTTGGGGTTGTTGTGATCTTGCTCAATGCTTCTTGTAATTTAAGAAATGTTGAAGAATTCCTGGAATGCTTAATTCTGAATGCAAAGACCTTTTGCTTGGTGTAAATCTCATTTCCTGTTTGACCTTCCTTTGAAGTGCCTAAGTGTCATGAGATACCTGTTACTTTAATTTCTTGGGTTCATTTTCTCTCACCTTTTCTTTTTCTTCCACTTGCTTTGATTCAGATATGTTTACGAGTTAAGGAAGAGGGCAAACCAAGGGCAAGAAAAGGCAGGTAATCAAAGCAAGAGACTGTTCTCTTAACAGCTAAAGTAGTGTTTTGTAGGAACAAAACAAAGTTAGTAACTACATGACATGATGAAGAGCTCATTTCCTTCACCCTTGGAGGCAGCATTGGAGTTATGTGTGAATTTCTTGAATTTGGTAACAGCAACAACCCATTTCTTTTTAACGAATAACTTAAAACCACATAGAAATTCATGTTTATGTGCCAAGAAACCAGCTGTGTTTAAAAAGATATAAGCACACCTGGGATACAGTGATCCAGGGATGTAAGGTAAAAGTGACTTGTCCCCATGCTGGTGACGCCTATCCTAAGTGAATCCCAAGCCATGGTTCAGTGTAAGGTATAATACATCACAGCACAAACAGATGCTCTGCCAAAAAGGTAATTAATACTTCATGTCAAACACTATCTACATGCACTGTTTTCCCTATTTCATGCTTTTAAGCAGTGTGACCTTTTCTCTTTCAGCAATTAGTTTCCAAGGTGAAAACCAACTTAGGAAGAAAATTAACTTTTTTCATTGGCTCTGAGGAGTCTTATGTTTCACAGTAGTCTTGACTACACCTTCACACTGTACAGTTTTGACTTCTGTCTTGATCAATGACTCTTCATTCCTGTAGTTTGGGGTTGCATTCCCCTGTTCACTCCTGTATTTGGGAGATGTGATCAGGCATTTTGGGTGCAGAGACAGATGAGGTTTGTAAGACACACACTGTCAATTAGTAACAACTCCAACTTGTCTCATTTGCACCCTATCAGTAATAAGTTCACTTGCTAAAAAGCTGAAGATCAGGGCAGAATTATTAATGTGCCTGACAGTTGTGCTTTCAATTGAGCTGAAGCTATAAGCACTTTATTTATGTAATGAAGCAGTGTTCTTTCTTTGTAAAACCAGGTGTTTCTAAACTGTGTACACTGAGTATGAGACATAGGCCTTACAGTTTGATTTGTACAGTCTCTTTGCTTTTGATTTGCCTTTTTGCTTCTATTTGTGTAGTAAAAGGCATCCTGGAGTTTGCTACTTTCAGTTGTATTCATTGAAAATTATGTTGAAGCACGTGGGCCTTACTGAAAGTGCTCTTTCTTGGTGAGGTGGACATGAAATACATGCCTTTAGTGAACACCATTTCTGCTGGCTGGGGCATGCAATACTGAGTGAAATAAAGGATCAAAGCCAGGGCTAGTGTCCTGTCTGTTCTGGAAAGCTGATGAACTATCCAGTGCTTCCCTTGGTGCCTCTCACTGACTTTTGCTGTGATTGATACAGTCAGCATCAGCAAAAACTGGACCTTTCTGCCTGCCCTTGCTGCCTTCAGACGTGCTCTGTGAGAGGCCTGCTCACCTGTTTGTTTTATGGTGTGACTGCTGTCCTGCCTTCCAGGGTGACACTGCAGTGGTGCCAAGGTGGCTGTGAAGGAGCTAATGCCATGGGTTTGGATATATAACAAAAAAGAGCTCCAGAGACCTTTCAGCTGGACTTTGAAGGATAATGCAGTGTTAGTGTCTTTAGTATTTGCAGCATCTCATAGAAATACCTTAGACTGAAGAGTTGTATGTTATTCAGAACTATCAATAACTTCAGAGAGCTGCTTTGCTATTCCTTTGTCCTTTCATTCTTGTGTGTCTTCACTAATGACTTGTTCTGATGGTCACTGCTCTGTGGTTCTTGTCTGTCTTTGCCATGTGGGCTCCTGAGTTGTTCTCCTTGGCTGCAGAACCAAAACCCAGCACGAGGTGCAGTGCTGCCTCCTGAGCACTGTGCTGTCCTTGCTGTAGGCATCTGCCTCTCCTCTGCAGGAATCCTCCCACAGGGACTGGGGCTCCTTCCTTTGCCCTGTCCCTCTCTGGTGAGGCTGGGCCTTTTCACTCGGGCAGTGTCTGCTGCCCAGGCCTTACTTTGGGTTCCTGGATGCATGGCTGTGGGTAGCTGGGTCATCCATCCCCCTGGAGCTGAGCAGCTGGAGCAGTTTTCCAGACACCTGGACCTGATTTCTCAGATATTTATCATCTCTGATAAGGAGGATGCCCTGATGCTCTTGGATCACTGTCTGGTCTGTTGAGGGAGGACTCCTAAGGTCCTAAGTTGCCATGTGTTGTGCTAGCTATTTATTTATTTATTTATTTATTTATTTATTTATGAATACAACTGCTTTTAAATACTGGCATAATAATAATTAAGCTTAGGAATTGTGAGTCAGGATAGGTTTCTTCCATTAGGAAAGCAGTAGGTGGAATAGAACAAATACTCAGCAGATATTGTAGTAGTAGAGTAACACTGACGTTTCCCTGGGGATTCATAATATGTGTCTGAATCCATGATTACAGACACCATCACAAAATCAGTTTGGCTTTTTTTTTTTTTTCTTTAAGAAGAGCCCTATCCAACCAAGGCTGCTCTATAGGGCAGGAGCCCTCTTTGGTGGGTAATACTGAAGGCAGATGGCCTTGTGATTCCTTTGGCTGAAGGAATTCATTTTGCTATTTCTTTTCTGTTGACTTTGAATCCAGAACTGTAAATGTCCAGATAAAAACTGGTAACACCTGTTTATTTTGCACCAGGGTTCAAGTGGTGGAGAAAGGCTACATTACATCGAAACAGGTAGTTGGTTACACAGGACTGTTGGGTTTGGTCTTGAAAAAAGTCCTCCTTCAGGCAGGGGAGATTTCTACCTTGAGTGTGATGGTGCAACACCAGATGAAATCTGACTGGTGAATGATTTATTGCAACGTTGACAAGAAAAAACTTATCTACCACAGGCTACGTTGATAGAGGACAATGATATTTCATTGCAGTTTCTTCCCTGAAAAGCTACAGTGGCATTGATGTTTTATAGTTTATATGTTGCTTCAGCAGTTTGGGCAGCTCATGTCATGGAAGGGAAATGTGTGGAGATTGCTTGTTTTCAAACACTAATGCCCACGGACACATTTTTTGCAATGAAGAAAAGCAGTGAAGAAACAAGCTATTTGGACAATCACGTTCACAGCCAGATTTCTCCCTTTGTCTGTCTAGGTTCTGTTTTGCCAACTTATATATTTTCTTTAGTGTTTCAAGGAAAAGCAGTAGAAACAGTGACAACAGAGTCTATGTAAAATACACATTGGTGTTCTAAAAATCAGTTTAACATTTATTTTAATCTAAACTTCAGCTGTATTTTTCTTTGCCACTCCTTCCCTAGTTTCTCTCTGTTTGGTGCCATCCCAGAAGTGTTTGTAAGGCCCAGAATTCTCACTGTGGAACGTGGGAGAATTCTACATAATATACCAGAATTCTGGCATAATATACCAGATCATGGGTGATTTGCTCAAGCATAAAGAAGTTGAAAGGATCTGATGATAATTTTGAGGAAAAAGGACTGAACCCTATCATGATTATGGGAGACTTTGTATTGGAGGATCTTAAACAGGATAGTTTCTGGTGCCCTGGTTTGAACCTTTCTGTGAAGAAAGGCAGATCTCAAAGAGTGATGGGCTGTGTTTCCCCTGGAGACCTCAGTGTCTCCTGATGTTCCCATATCCCTGAGAAGGGCACCACTGGACCGGGCTGTAGCTGTTGTCTGAGATGATGAAGCTGAACAAACATGCTAAAAATACCTTCTTAAGTTGGCCTGCGTGTAACCAGCGTTTCTCAGAGGACAGTCTGCATTTCCATCAGTTCCTGGATGTTGAATTGCTCTAGCTTTTATTTCTGTGGTTGGATCTGACAGCTACAGAACAGCTGAGTGTGATGCCCCATCCTTGCAGTGAAGGCCAGTGTGAACACATCACACCTGTGCCTGGCAAACTGAACTCCTTGGCTCTCTGTTGACCAAAGTCACTGCTGTTTTGAAGCATTTAAATGTAATTAGACTTGAACCACGTGGACCATGTTCTTCACAGTGTACTCATGAAACACAGTCTGTTCTGGCTCTTTATGTTCCTGTGTCTTGTGTGTTTGGATGAGAAGCTCTGAGTAGATGACTTTGCTTTCCCCCTCCTAGACTCTGGCTCAGCAGGGTGCTGGCAAAGTATTTGGTGGTGCTTTCAAGACTCTCTGCCCAAGGATGAGCAGGTGCATGCCCAGATAAATGCAGTCCGGGCTGGCTGACCCAGGATGGCTTCTCACTGTTGTGGCAAGGGAGGAGGTCAACTTCTGTGCTGCAACTTACTGTGCTTAGCTCAGTTTAGGTATCAAATAGCCAGAGACTTCCTCCTGCTTTAATCTGTGTAAAGACAGTGAGAGAACAGCCAGGCCTTCTTGACCTGGGAGTTGCACATGCAGGTGTCAGCCTTTCCTGGTTTCTCTGCTTGGGAAGCAAGACAAGGAGAGGCTTGTGCTGCACAGCAACAGATTGAACTGAGTGGATCCAAGGTGCTGGGGAGGACTCTGGTGTCTTTGTGGGCAATGTTTGTTGTGCCAGCAGATGTCTTTAAGGGTCCCAATGCTTTGCAGTGCTGAGTATGAGTACATTGACAATGAAGAAGAGAAGGTGTATATTCTCCAGGGAATTCTTTTTTCTCCTTTAATGGCTTGAATTCCTTTTGGACACACCTGTAGACCACGCTACACTTCAGAACAAAGGAGCCTTTCCCCAGTGCTGTCTGAGGTTCTCTGACCTAGGGGATGCTGCAGCTACACCTTCATCCTTTCAGCTTCTCTGAGGTTGAATTCAGGATAAATTTGGGTTGTTCTGGAGTTTCATAATCATGAAATCAGCATTGATACTGAGCTGGTGGAATTTTTCAAAGAGGACAAATAGCAGTAGTCTTTCCATTTCTCTTTAATCAGATAACCTCTTCTGAGGCTGTGAGCTGGTAAACTGATATGCAGTGGCTGAGACAGATCAAAAATGATACAGCTGCGAATTACTGATTAGTTTCTGAAAAAGCACTTCTTTGTGGTGTGTAAAATAAATTGTCTCTGTGTGATGGTATTGGGATGCTGTTGATCATGCAATAACCATCTTCACAAGCCTGAGTTTTCATTTTAAAAGGCATCATTGTCTGTTAAATATTTGGGCATTTGTATTCTCCCTGGGTTGATGAACTATTTGAAATGCATTATCTCACAGTGCTGCCACAATTAAAGAATGGCATGCTCAGGTGAAAGGGTTTGTCTGTTTCATAGATTGGAGAGATATGCTCAGTGAAAATGAACATCCTCCCAAGGTTAAATTAGCTATTTAAAGCTCCTCCAATTACAATCTTGGATAGAAGGACTTGTGGTGGTTTTGGTTTTTTTTTTTTTTAACATGGATAAGAGTTAGCAGAGGACAAATGACATAATTGGAGGGGGAGACAGAGGCTTCATACGTGCTCACTTCTAAAAGAGTGAGAGGGAGAAGACAATGCCAGGGAACTGCCTTCAGATCTTAGTCCTTTCCGTTGCTTTTATCTCAAGCAGTCTTTGCAGGTTGGGAAAGAAAGAAAAAAGAGTAAGTATTTGTGTAAAAATGTCCCGTGACTTCTCCCAGGTGTGCTATGTGGGGCTTGATGCAATGTGGCCTTTTTTGTAAAAAAGTGACTCTCGTATTGGAATATATAAATAGTCTAATTTTCACATGTAGCACAGGAGAATGTATTAGCTGGTGAGCTGAACTGACATAGTCCTTTGTGCACAAGTTATAACAACTTAAATGAAAATTACACTCATAGCAAGAGAATGCGCTGTGTTTAAATTAGATAAGGAGATTATGACAGAAAAAGATCATTGAATAAAGGGGGTTTTAAACTGGCCACTGAAATAAATGCATGACTTCAAACTTTGTCCTGCCAGAATTTATTAATAAAACACAATGAGGCTTTTGGAATACAATGAAGACCTCTTCCTTTGAAGGTTACAGTGTAATTTGTGTAATTGTGTTTGTATAATTTGACTTCAAGATCTGTCCTTGTAATTTGGTAAACTGCAGATCTTGCTGCAATCTGCTGCATTTTTCTTGTGCCTCACATTGACACATCTAATTGCCTCATAAGTATATACTCTGTTTAAAGCCATTGCACTGCCCTCTGGACCTTGAAAGATTCATCTTCTGGTCTGTAATGATAATCTGTGTGTGGATCTTATCTGTGCAGCATCTGGCCACCTTTGCTTGCTCCTTTCCTGAGCACACACAGCTAATTGCCATTCTGAATAACCTCGGTTTACGACCACACAGCTGAAGAGAGTGTGGCATGATGCCTTAATTTCTCCCAGCTGCAGAATGCCTTCTCTTGGCAGGGGAGCCAGAGCACGGAGTCACAGGCATCTTCTTGGAGCTGAGAAATCCCCCTTCACTGTGTCTGTGGCACAGTTTCAGCTGGTTGTGTGCTCTCTGCTGGGACAGGGTAGCTTTGGGCAAGGTAGTGATTGGTGTTGGTAAGATGCGTGTAATTCTGAACGTATTATTCCAGTGATACTCTTATTAAAAGGATTTTCAACTCCTGGGTTTTCTCAATGCAAATTAGGCGCTGACGGGTGTAGACTTTGAAAAAAAGTTACAAAAGTTTTTGGTGCTGCTTTACTGTAGGCAAACAATTCACATTCTAAGGCATTAATGCTTTGTGTTGGGTTTGTTCACTTGGAGAGTCTGAGTTTGCTCTTGACTGATGAAGCAGGAAGAAATTTTAAATCTGGGGTAAAAGTTCAAAACAGTGCTGAGGGAGATAAAACCAAATTGGATAAGAGATGCCTGTGAGAGAGTTGAGGGCAGAGAGTCGTGTTCAGGAGTTGAGTCACTGAACTCTGAGTGCAGGCAAAGCTAATTTAGAGATGGGGTTTTGTTGTCTTACAGTAATTTCTCCAGTGGCTTTACACAGCAGGGCCTGAAGAAATGGCTGTCGTCAGAACCACTGGAAACTTAACATGGCTTTGAATCTTAAAATTACAGGGTTTTTTTCCCTAATTATTTCAGAAAGACACCTCTTCACATATGTATTGATTCTTAAATGAATGGTATGAGACTTGAAAAGAAATTGTGTAATTTACAACTTATTTCTGCGTCCTTGGATTGAAATATGTGTAGAGTTCACAGCAGAAGATGTTGAGTGAAGTTATACAAGCTTAACAAAAATAAACCTATACATGACTTTGCATAAATGGGGGAAAAATCAAAGGACTAACGAATTTGCATAGATAACATTTGAATTGTTAATTCATATTGCACTTCATTGCAAGGATGTAATTTTTAATTAAGAATAAAATGTGGTAGATATTTTAAATGGGAAATGATTATAATTGCAGATGGAAATTGAGGTAATGAGAACTGGTTTAATTAATTGTTAACATTTTTCTATTTTGGTTTTTTTTTAAGGCTTGTGGTCTGTGGACATGACATTTGTTTTGTAGATGTGTGTGTTTAAACATAGAGTGATTAAGGCATGAAATGTTGGCAGCAAGCACAGTTTTGGTCATAAGTTGTATGCGTTGCTTGAAAGGCTCTGGGTGGATGGACATTGGGGAATCTTAGACTGAATTTGATGTTTGTAGGATTGGTATGAAACTGAGGTATAAAAACCATTTCCAAAATGCCCTTTTTGAGCCGTAATTATCTTCCACTGTGGATTTCACAGATGATACAGATGCCTCACTGGAGAAACTGAGGGTTGTGTTTGTCCCCAGTAACCTTTGCCTTTAAAGTTCCCCACTGATGAATATGACAGCATTGACCTGAATTGAACTCCCCAAGATTTTGTTGCTCTGTTGAGCTCAGTCTGTGATTACCTGACCTGGCCCTTGAGGAAGCTGTGGGCAGCTCTTGGTAGAGCTGAGCAGATCCCTGCCTGCCAGGGAGGGAAGGAGAACCTGAGTGAGCAGCTCCTGACAGCAGAAATCCTCCCTGTGTGTGGGAGGGTTCCTGCAGCTCCAGAGAGCAGTGTGTACAGGCAGGGGAAGAAAGAAGAGGGAGCTGCTGGAGGCAGAGAAGCTCCAGGTGTGTTGGAGCAGCCCTGCAGTTCTGCTGTGTCCCAAGGGTGTTTCACACAGCCTGTTCTGGCCAGCTCTGGATGCTCCCACTGCTGGAGAAGGTCCTTTGGCCCCATGTGCAGTACCAGGGTATGGCACCTTATAATTTCTTCCTGTCAATGTCTCTGAAGACTTACAGCCTTCTGTTTAGGGAAATGCAGCATGAAAACCCACAGAACAACCATTTCCTATTCAGATAGCTGTGGCACTGAGGTAAAGAAACATACTGGAGTAGATTCCTTAGAGGAGAGGTACTTGTGCCATTTGAAAACTTGGTAAATTTATTTATCAAGCTTAGAGTTCTGCGTTCAAAAAGGATTTTGAAGTGAACAAAATTAGTGCTGCCACTTATGTTAAGAAGCACGTATGAAGTCTCTGTCATCTTTGGTTGCAGAGGGACTTGGAGAAAACTACAATTAGCACTAATTTGCGTTGTGTCTGAATCTTCTGTCTGTTGGTGTGAGAATGGACCCTTGAAATGATTGGCAGGAACTACCTGCCTGCTCTAATTCCCTCAAGAGCTGTTCTGTTGCATTGCAGCACATCACAAATGAAATGAGTGTTTACCAGAAGCGGTCAGCTAACGTGCCTGAATTGTCCATGCAGCACAGATGCTGAAAATCAGTGCCAGTTACTTAATGTGCTGGGTACTGGTAGCTGTAATAATGATGGAGTGCTTTTTTTTTTGTGAGCAGTCTAGAGTTTTGACTCCTGCAGAGTTCATTGCTCTGCGATGCTCCACAGAATGGAAGAGGTTTAGCACACCAAGCAGTTATCTAATCTTTTCAGTATGTGAGAGAATTTATTTAAATTTTGGATTTTTTGCCTTGTCACTTGGAAAGCAGTGTTGCACCTGAAATCTAGCTTCTTATCCACGTTGGTCATCGGAGAAAATTTGCCAAATTAGATAAAAACTACATGTGTAGAAAGACACATCTCTGCTTGGTTTTGGGTAAATATAATAGAAACCTAAAAACCTAAAGAGTAAACTAATATTCAGTAAAATGATAAAAGAATTTACTTGAATGGCAGTGTAGTGGGCTTTTTTTTTTCCCCATCCGAAGTGTGCAACCAGAGATATGAAGTATGTTAATGTCACCAGGGTAATACACAGCTGATAGCAGTGCAGTCATTTGCATTTCTTCCCCTTACCTTGTGTTTCTTTTTTTTCCCCTGAGGCGCATGTATTGGGAACTGAAAATGCAGTTTGCCTATTTTACACTGGCAGTAATCTTTCAATTTTTTTAATGTAAAAAATGAGTCCACAAACAGGAGCAGCCACTGATGTATGGGGCTATTGATGGAAATTGAATTTGCAAAGGGAAAATGGGATTTGGTTGTAGTCTGAAATGATAATGATGTAGCCCAAATGGATTTGTAATGGTCATTCATTCATTTTTTTTTTCTGCAATTTTGTGGTTTGACAAAACATTTATGCAGGTGACTATGAAAGCAGTCCAGGTTCACTCTGTGTGGGAGTAACTAGCTAATGGCAAATAAAAAGTGTGCAAAGTCTGAGCTTAAGCCTGTGCCCACAGACTTCAATAGGGGAAGGATGGCATGCTGTGATTTATTTTACTAAGAGGAGAAAAGTGGTTGGAGTAGTGCTTCTTTGAGATCTAAGAAATAAAGAAGGCAAAACGTACCTTGACATAATTCTTAAAAATGTATGGACTTGAAATACCAACCTAGTGAGTGCTTTATGTAGCACAACAAATGCCTTGCACTATGTCTGGATAAGCACAGACCTGGCCCTGAAGAATTTCCAGTCCAACTATGATTAAACTACTGTGCATTACACGGAGCTGTTGGGTTGGCTGCTGTGTTCCTGTAAGCTGTACCCGTGTGACAATCCCCACCAGCCTATAGTCTGATTTTGGGGCTGCTAGTGGACTGCAGAATTTTTGGTTTATATCCTGGGTGCAGCTTTATGTGCCTTATGATAACATCTGTATTGTTCTGATTTCAGTGGAGCTCTGTCTTCCCTCCTGTGAAAGCAAAAGAATGACATGCCAGTATTCATATGGTCAGAATAAACTGGTGGTGACAGGAAAATGATAATTTAATGGTGTGGATGGATTTTTGGCTTTGTTTTCATCTTGTTTCTATTTTTTCCTTCTTTTTATAGACCAGTGAACGTCACACTTGTAAACTGCCTTCCATTTTAACCAGAGTATAGTCCTTGTTAAATGTTGTATAATTTAAAAGTATGAATAGAAGTAATTATGGAGTATGGGAAAAAGTGCTTCTGGCTTTATAAATATATCCCTTTTTATAAATTTTTTCCATTTAAAATCATTACAGCCAGTGGTTGAGATGCAAAGGCCCATGTGTACATGCCCATGTGATGGACTCTGCTGATCCATGTGGGTCCCTTCCAGTGCAGAACATTCTGTGAATCTGCTCTCCAGCTGCAGTAGACAAGAGGAGGGATCATGTGGGGAAAACAGGGCTCTGATTTACCTGTAGTTAACATTGCCCCTGTTTTCATTGTGCCACTGCTGAAAGCTGGAGCTTTCTGAACACGAGCTTGGCACTAATGCTTGGGAGCCCTTGTGGGGCTGTCCTGGGGGGAGAGCGGGGCCGGCTGGGGCTGCAGGAAATCACCCATTGTGAGCAGCATCCCTCAAGTATTTCCTGCAATGTAAC